>MDKI01190616.1:0-46561 GCA_005239505.1 Nicotiana paniculata
AATTCTAAAAGTAACTCAAAGTATGTGTTCACGCAACTTCAATCAAACTTTTTTTTAAATAAAAAAAATTTAAATAAACAAAGCGTTATTAATTATGGACATGTTCGCGTGACATGATTTTTGACGTGCCAAAGGAAAAGAGTATACGTACGCGCAACTCAATTCTTTAATTATGAAAAATAAAGTGATTAAAAGTATTTTAAAGGTAAATGCACAGAGGCCCTAAAGATTAGTAGTTAAACAATTTAAGCCAAGTAATAATCACTAAGCGACCGTGCTAGAACCACGGAACCCGAGATTGCCTATCACCTTCTCCCAGGTTAACAGAATTCCTTATCTAGAATTTCTGATTCGCAGACTTTAAAAATAAAATTTTCCTCGATTTGGGTTTAAGATAAACCGGTGACTTGGGACACCAAATAAACTATTCCAAGTGGCGACTCTAATAAATAAAATAATCCCTTTTCGAATAATGTCACTTTAATTGGAAAAACTCCCATACCCCCTTGGGGTGTATAAAAAAGGTGGTGTGACAATTTCCCGTCTATTTCCTTCAGACAATAGGACTGTATATTATATGTTTTGTATATTTTGTTAGTATGCCCGTAGGACTTGTGACACTTGTTCCTAACACACACGTGATAGTTATTATGGATTTCGGTTTTGTATATATATTGGCTCACGCCTCTTCATGACTACTTTTGATTAAAAACTGGCTAATTATCCTTGTCGATTCATGTTTTATGTTTTATAAAATGATTATATATTGAAATGTTTAATCTAATAAGAAAGAACCCTTAGTAAATTTACATTTGGCTTGCCTGACCCCGCTGTTGGGCACCATCACGACCTAAGTTAGGATTTTGGGTCGTGACAACATGGTATCAGAGCACTAGGTTCACGTAAGTCTCACGAGTGACGGTCAAACCCAATAGAGTCTTGCGGATCGGTACAGAGACGTCTGTACTTATCTTCAGGAGGCTATAGGGTGTTAGGAAACCTCTCCCTCTCTTTGTTCTTATTCTATTGTGTAGTTGATGATTTACTAAATTCATTCTTCTATTCTCTCACACATGGTGAGGACGCGTGCATCTGATATTCCAGGCCCGGGAAGGGTCGCTACCCCGTTTTCCAAGGCTGAGGTAGAGGGCGGGGGAGGGCACCAGCCCGCAGTAGGGGACGAGGGCATCCCAGAGCTATCCCGGTTCCTCCACTAGAGAAACCAATTATAGAGGAGCAGAACGAGGTGCCTCTAGTAGACCTTGCTCCAGTAGACTTCATGACGGTGCCAAGATTCCAGGTAGTCATGGGCCGTAGGATGAGATTTCAGGACACTATGTCCCAGGGTGGTTTATTTCCAGCAGATCCTTCCACTTCTCAAGCGGGAGGGGGTATCCAGACCCCTACTGCCCAGGCTGCAGGCCAGACAACAACACTTAAGCCGAGACCAGCTGCGGACGGTGATCCGCAGAAGTTATTGAATAGATGGACTCGATTGTGCCCTCAAGTCTTTGGGGATGAGCGAGGTGAGGATGCCCCGGATTTTGTGGATAGGTGCAGGGACAGACTGCACAATATGAGGATACTAGAGTCCCATGGAGTGGATTTCACTACCTTTCAGTTGGAGGGCAGAGCTCGTAGGTGGTGGCAATCCTATATTCTCAACAGGCTAGCAGATTCTCCTCTTGTCACTTGGGATCAGTTCACGCAGATGTTTCTAGATAGATGTATCCCACCCTCTGAGAGGGAAGAGCTGCCGTATCAGTTTGAGCGAGTAGAGCAGGGATAGATGTCAGTGACATATTATGAGGCCATATTTTAGAGTTGTCTCGCCATGCACTCATGGTACTACCTACTGATGCAGAGAGGGTGCAGAGATTTGTAGCTGGGTTGCATCCAGGTATTATGTCCACCATGGCCCGAGAGGTGGAGATGGGTACTCCTTATCAGCTCGTGGTAGAGATTGCTCGCAGGATCGTGGGGTATCGGTCAAGGAGCAGGGAGCAGGGGCAGCACGACAAGAGGGCTAGATTCTCTGGAGATTTCAGAGGTGCCCGAGCTAGGGGCAGAGGTTAGTTTAGCAGTGGTCAGCCCAGTAGGCCTTTATATTAAACACCTGCACCACCTCCCGGAGGTGTTCTAGTGAGGCCTTATTTCAGCGCCATGCCAGAGCATTATTACCGTCCTCCAGCCATTAAGAGTTCACCCAGTGGTTATCCAAGTCATTTGAGATCCTCCAACCCCTACTTCAGTGCTATGCCAGAGGGGCATCGCCCTACGACCGTTCAGGGTTCTTCTTCGGGGCAGCAGACTATGGTACCTGGGAGTTGTTACGAGTGTAGAGAGCCACGTCATATGAGTAGGCAATGTCCCAGGTGTTAGGGCAAGGCCGTACAATAGGGTTATAAATTGATGGGTTCGACATCAGTATTCCGGCCACCTAGAGGTGGAGGACAGGTCGGCAAGGGTCTTCCTAGAGGTGGAGGCCAGGCAGGGGGAGGTCAGGTAGCTCCCGTTCACTCTGGTGGAGCTCAGTCTTCCGGTACTCCAGCCAGATTCTATGCCATTCCGGCCAGATCAGATGTAGTGGCCTCAGACGCCGTGATCATAGGTATTATCTTAGTATGTGGTAGAGAGGCTTCAGTATTATTTGATCCAAGATCCACCTATTCATATGTTTCTACATTATTTGCTCATTTTCTGGATGTTCCTCGCGAGTCCTTGGGTTATCCTATAAATGTGTCCACTCCTTTAGGCGATTCTGTGGTGGTAGACCAGATTTATCGGTCTAGTGTGATCACCTTCTGCGGGTTCGAGACTAGAGCAGACCTTTTATTGCTCGACATGGTTAATTTTGATATTATTCTAGGCATGGAATGGCTATCTCCTAATCATGCCGTGATAGATTACCATGCCAAGACAGTTACTTTAGCCATGCCCGAGTCGCCTAGGCTAGAGTGGAGAGGTTCCTCAGTTAGTGCAGCCAACCGGGTTATTTCATTCATGAAGACTCGACATATGGTCGAGAAGGGTTGTCTGGACTATTTTGCTTATGTGCGGGACACCACTACCGAGTCTCCGACGATTGATTCAGGTCCAGTAGTTCGAGATTTTCCTGATTTATTTCCTTCATACCTTCCAGGCATGCCTCCGGACCGCGATATTGATTTGTGCATTGATTTAGCTCTAGGCACCCAGCCGATATCTATTCCTCCGTACCGTATGGCTCCGAAGGAGTTCAAGGAGCAGCTTGAGGAGTAGTTAGCTAAGGGGTTCATTAGACCGAGTGTATCGCCGTGGGGTGCTCCAGTTCTATTCGTAAAGAAGAAAGATGGGTCTATGCGGATGTGAATTGATTACCGCCAGTTGAACAAGGTCACCATTAAGAATAATTATCCTTTGTCGTGCGTTGATGATTTGTTTGACCAGTTGCACGGTGTTCGGGTGTTTTCTAAGATTGATTTGAGATCGGGATATCATTAGTTGAAGATTTGGGCCTCAGATGTTCTGAAGACTGCTTTTCGTATGAGATATGGCCACTATGAGTTCCTGGTGATGTCCTTTGGCTTGACTAATGCCCCAGAAGCATTCATGGACTTGATGAATAGGGTGTTCAGGCTGTACATTGATTCCTTTGTTATTGTCTTTATTGATGACATCTTGATTTACTCACATAGCCTGGGGGAGCACGCGCAACATTTGAGAGTGATGCTCCAGACCTTGCGGGAACAGACTATATGCTAAGTTCTTCAAGTGTGAGTTCTGGTCGGATTCTGTAGCATTCCTGGGGCATGTAGCATCAGAAGAGGGTATCAAGGTTGATCCTCAGAAGATCGAGGCAGTTCAGAGTTGGTGCGTCCTACCTCAGCTACAAAGATCAGGAGCTTTTTGGGCCTAGTAGGCTATTATCGCCAATTTGTGGAGGTATTCTCTTCTATTACAGCTCCATTGACCACATTGACTCAAAATAATGCCCCGTTCCGATGGTCTGATGAGTGTGAGGCGAGCTTTTAGAAGCTCAAGAAAAAATTGAGTTCAGCACCAGTCCTAGTATTGCCTTCCAGTTCTGGGATGTATACAGTATATTGCGACACTTCTCGCATTGTCTTAGGGTGTGTGTTGATGTAGGAAGGGAGATTTATTGCTTATGCTTCACGCTAGCTGAAGGTTCATGAGAAGAATTAGCTTGTGCACGACTTGGAGTTGGCGGCGATTGTTCATGCTTTTGAGATTTAGAGGCACTACTTTTATGGAGTGTCCTGTGAGGTTTATACAGACCACCATAGCTTGCAGTACTTTTTCAAGTAGAGGGATCTTAATTTGAGGTAGCACATATGGCTTGAGTTGTTGAAGGATTATGATATCACCATTCTTTATCATATGTGCAAGGCAAATATGGTAGCAGATGCTTTGAGCAGGAAGGTGGAAAGTATAGGTAGCTTGGCTTATATTGCAGCAGAGGAGAGACCTCTAGCCTTGGATATTCAGTCCTTGGCCAATCTCCTGGTGAGATTAGACCTTTCAGATCCACATCGAGTTTTAGCACATATGGTTTCTCAGTCTTTGTTATTTGGGGAGATTAAGGCTCGGCAGTATGATGATCCGTGTTTGGTAGAGCTACGGGAGGTAGTGGTTCAGGGTAGGTCCAAGGAGGTTACTATTGGCGAGGATGGTGTTCTGAGACTTCAGGGCCGCTTATGTGTTCCTAATGTTGATGAATTTATGGAGAGGATTCTAGAGGAGGCACACAGTTCTCGGTATTCTGTTCATCCTGGTGCTACGAAGATGTATCGTGATTTCAAGCAACATTACTGGTGGAGGCAGATGAAGAGGGACATCGTGGAGTATATGACTAGGTGTCATAATTGCCAGCAGGTGAAGTATGAGCACCAGAGGCCAGGAGGCCTACTTCAGCAGATGCCCAATTTTGAGTAGAAATGGGAGTGCATCACTATGAACTTCGTGGTTGGGTTTCCTCGGAATTCGTGGAAGGTTGACGCGGTTTTGGTCATTGTGGATAGATTGACCAAATCGGTACATTTCATTCCAGTAGCTACTACTTATACTTCTGAAAGGTTAGCCTAGATCTACATTCGGGAGATAGTCCGATTGCACGGTATGCCGATGTCCATTATATCAGATCGAGGTCCTCTGTTCACCTCGCATTTCTGGAGAGCATTACATAGTGAGATGGGCACCCAAATAGATCTCAGCACAACATTTCACCCTCAGACTGATGTTCAGTCAAAGCGTACAGTTCAGATATTGGAGGATATGCTCAGGGCATACGTGATTGACTTCGGAGGTCAGTGGGACTAGTTCTTGCCTTTGGCCGAGTTTTCTTACACTAATAGCTACCAGTCCAACATCGAGATGTCTCCATTTAAGGCTTTCTATGGTCGGCGATGTCGTCCCCCTATCGGGTGGTTTGAGCTTGGTGAGGCTAAGTTATATGGTACCGACCTGGTGAGGGATGCTTTGGAGAGGGTGAAGTTGATTCAAGAGAGGCTCCGCACAACACAGTCCAGACAGAAGAGTTACACAGATAAGAGGGCGCGTGATGTGTCATTTATGGAGAGGGACAAGGTTCTGTTGAAGGTCTCGCCGATGAAAGGTATTATGAGGTTTGGGAAAAAGGGCAAGCTGAGCCCGAGGTTTATAGGTCCGTTCTAGGTGTTGAGGCGAGTTGGGGAGGTTTCTTATGAGCTAGCCTTACCTCCTAGTTTATCAGGAGTTCCTCCGATCTTTCATGTATTCATAATCTGGAGGTACCACACCGACATCTCTCACATGGTTGATTTCAACACTATTCATTTGGATGAGAGGTTGGGATACGAGGAGGAGCCAGTTACTATTGCTGATAGGCTGGATCGCCAGTTGAGGTCCAGGAGAGTTTCTGCAGTGAAGGTCCAGTGGAGGGGCCAACCAGTCCAAGAAGCTACCTAGGGGTCCGAGGAGGACATGCAGAGCAGATATCAACACTTATTCAGCACTTCAAGTATGATTCTAGACCCAATCGAGGAAGAACGTTTGTTTAAAAAGTGGAGAATGTAACGACCCAACTGGTTTTTTTGCTTTATCGGACCCCGTTCCCCTTAATAAAACTTCCCATAGAGGCTTATTATGATTTATGACTTGTGGGGACTGGTGGTTCGGGATTCGGATGTGTTCAAAGTGCTACAGGAACACTTGGTTCCTTAAGGTTGGCCTTTAAGGCCATGTTTGACTTCGGTCCACATTTTTAGTAAACGACCTCGGAATCAAGTTTCTATGGTTAAACTAGCTTCGTATGATGATTTCAGACTTGTGCGTATGTTCGGAATGGGTTTTGGATGACCCGGGAGCGTTTCGACGCCAAATATCAAAATAAGGATTTCCTTAAGTTAATATTATGGTTTGGGATGTGTTTTTGTGTTATCGAGGTCCGAACGGAATTTTGAGACCGGGAATAGTTCCATTATGTCATTTATGACTTGCCTGCAAAATTTGGTGTCATTCCGAGTAGTATAGGTCGATTCGGCGCATTGTTAGCGAATTTTAGGACTTTAAGTTCAAAGTTTGATTCAATTTGGTTTTGCGGTCAAATTCTTATTTTCGTTGGTGTTTTTCACGTTCCTTAAATTTGAGCGAGTCTGTATCATGAATACAGACCTTCTAGTACCTTTGGACGGGGTCCCGAGGGGCTCGGGTGAATTTCGGACCCCTCGGAGTTAAATGCAAAACACCAGAATTTCTGTGTTTGGTTTCCTTCTATGCATTCGCAGTTGCTCTGCTGCATTCGCATAGAATGATCTGGGCGGGATTGAAAATTTTCCCTATGCGTTCGCGTAGGTGCTCCACGTTCGCATAGGGTAGGGCATTGGGCCAGACCAGCTTAGCCCTTACTCAGTACGTTCGCACCCCCACAGCCGCGTTCGCGTAGGTCTAGCCTGGCTAGCCTCCGCGTTCGTGAAGACCTCTCCGCATTTGCATAGAAGGACTCATCAGGCCTGGCCATTTTTTCATCGCGAATGCACTGCCCCTGATACGTTTGTATAGAAGGGGCAGCTGGGCAGTGTGTTTTTATAACGGGATTTAATTCATTTTCCTCATCTTCTTCTTCTTCTTCCTTGGGAGGATTTTCAGCATTCAAGAGGGGCAATCAACCTATTTATTGAAGGTAAGTAAATTCTATCTTAATATTAGTTTCATGCATGGATTACAAGCTAAATTAACTACCTAATTAGTGAAAATTAAGGATTTGGGGTAGTAACCTAGGGCTTTTGAAAATGTAGAAAATTACCCGTGCATTGGATATGAATTCATACAAAAATCATATATTAATGATCCTTAGGTTATGGGTGAGTGTTTCCTTCGAGAATTTTCAAAATCCGGGCATGGGGGCCCAGGGTTAGATTTCAAGATTTCTTCAAGAATGGTGAATTTGGCTAAATAATAGGAAAATTCCATGCTTTGAATATAAATTTATATATTTTTATAACATTTGTCTAGTTTCGAGTCCGTGGGTGTCGAGTTCGGAGTTTCGGGCGCATTCTTGACCCGGGGAGTAGGTGCGACGCGAGGTGAGTGTCGTTTTTAACCTTGTAAGGGGGAACTGTCCCCCTAGGTGATTTAAATGCTATATGTGATAATTGTGGGGGCAACGTACGTACAAAGTGATGAGAGTCCGTACGTAGCAGCTATTACTATTATGTACGGGTAGTTAGGCCCACATCATGCCTTGTGTTTTACTTGATATGAACTATATGCTTAATAAATTAAATGTTATATGCATCTTACTTCCCTGAGGTCATGGAATTTGAGAAAACTTGTAAGGAATTGTTCACTGAAAAGTAATTTAAAAAGAAATAATATGTGTGCGTGTGACCGCTTCACAATTTACATTCCGCGAGCGGAGTGTGATTCCCCCACTCTTATGGGAACAGGCCGTACGCCACGGCGGATTGAGATATGCACTTTTGGTTCAGGCCGTTCGATCCACGGCAGTGCATAGAGAGGATTACTTTATGGCAGAGATGCACTTTTGGTTCGGGCCGTTCGATCCTCGGCAGTGCATAGATGTGAGTACTTTATGGAAAGGTGAACTTATGGTTCTATCCATTCGATCCTTGATAGTTCACAGACATTACTATTTTATGATTCCGACCGGTTGTCCTTACCCTGCATGCGCATGATTTATTTGTTACTAAATTCATGGACATTGATTTGACAGATATTTTGGGGAAGGTGAAGTAGTAATTGTTTTATTCATTCCCAGTACTTCCTCGGATTTCAGTTCCTTATATATATTTCTTGCTTCACTGCCTTTACTTGCCTACCATTTCCATCATATTCTGTTAAATTATATTGTTGGACCTTAGTGAGTGTCCAGTCAACCTCTCGTCACTACCTCTTCGAGGTTAGGCGGGATACTCACTAGGTACATATATATATATATATATTATATTATATATATATATATATATATATATATATTTATGTACTCATGTTACGATTCTGTACTTAATTGTACAGGTTCTGAGGCTGGTGCATTTGGTTGTCATACCGGAGCTTGATTTTGATTATAGACGGACCTGACTTCACGGTGAGAGGGGAGAGAGGGTTCTTAAGGGAGAAAGCCTCATCTTTACCAATTGGATTTTCAAAGTCACTCAGGCCTGGAAATTTCGAGTAATCATATTCTTTGTCATTCTAACAGGTAAGAATCCCCAAACCCTTTTTCCTTAATTTTCTGATTTTAAACAAAAGGGGGACTCTCACGAATTGATTCTTGAAAATATAAATTTATGCCTTGCATGCATGTTAATTAATGTCCATAATCTAGTAAGAGGAAGCGAGTTGGGGTAAGGTTCATAGATAAGGGGTTGGCAATCTAAGGGGGGAGTCACATAGCAATTGATAAGTTCTTAAAAAGGGATCAAATTCTACGCATGGTTCTCGATTCTGAGTTGAATATGTTTAATTATGAACTAGATTGACGGTACTAGTCGGTCCGGTGATTCGTGAGTAAAGGTTAAAAAAGAATTTCGACCCCAGGTATGTATGGTTAACTTTAACCTTCGTAGAATCCTCTTGTTGGGTTCGAGTATGTGGTATGTGTACCTTGTTTGGAAATATGTGAATTGACTGTTCAAACGTGTTAAGACGTGAGACTTTATTCTATGATTCTTCCTGGTTGATTGTCATGCTACTGTGCTGTATGAAGTTGTAAAAGGTTCTTGATGGGCAATGAATGAAAGATTGATAATGTGCTCAAATGTGGGAATGTGTAAAATAGTTGAAAGCCATGCGTGGAAAGTAATGAAAATGAGTATTGTGAAACAATGTAACTGAATTGAGCAAATGCGGCAACACCGTGTTCATGAAATTTCTACTTGATAGACGTTATGGTGCCTTGGGCCCAAAAAGATGAGTCGTTGATATGAATTTGTATTCCTTGAATTGGTGATTCTTGTGATGAGATTTTTTGTGATTCTGCTGTGAATTAAAATTGTCAGGCGGGGTCGGGTTGCGCTCCGCAACACGAAGTAATAAGGATGATGGGTTGTGGTGATAAGGGTGGCCGAGGTAATAAGTATGAAATGTGATCGTTATCACTGCTGAAATGAAAAGCTATGAGATCTTGAATATGATGATGTTGAAAGGGAAAAAGGAGAGATTGTGCATCTTCTTTGATTCTGGTTGTGTCCTTCTACGTGCATCTATTAATTGGTTCTATTGTTGCTCCTTAAGTGTGTATTGGTTGATTGTACTTGGGATAAAGTTTGTTTATACATACTGGTACTATTCCACAGTACTAACGTCCCTTTTGTCGGGGGCACTACATCTTTTATATGGATGTAGGTGGATCCATAGCAGGTTGCTCAGCTCACCGTTAGTCGTGCTTTCTCTTCATCCTTCTCAGTTGTACCGGTGAGCCCCATTTCCTCTCGGGGCCATATGTAGTTCGGGCCTTATCCTTTTGAGTGTATTATGTATTGTAAGGTATAGTCGGGGCCTTGTTGCCGACAAGTATTGTATAAGTCCCTAGTACTCTTAGAGGTTCCGCAGACACTATGTGGGTATATATGTATATTTTGGGTAGTGATTGTATGTATTTATAATCGTGTTATTTATCAGAAAATGGAGTATCTAATATGCATGAATTGGACTTAATGTGGTAATCACGCACTTTTAAGCTTGTCTCACCGTTCCAAATAATTAATGTTTGTTATAGATACGGGGAAGCACGTTGGGTGGGAAAGGCAAATCAGGTATGCTTGACTGGGGATCACCCGGTCGAGTGTCGGTCGCGCCCCTCGATTTTTGGGGCGTGACAGTTCTACCCAAAAATCTCTAATTCCACCATGGAAATCTTAGATTCTAGGTTGAAATCTTGTTAAAAGATGTAAAATATTAAAAGAAAATAGTTAAAAATCACTTACCTATGTTTTGGGGAAGATTTGGTCTTTGGAAAATCGCCTCTTGAGGTTTAGGGTTCGAAAAATTAAAGAATGAATGAAACATCCCGTCTAAGTCCAAGGTTATCAGCTGCGGATGTCGGATTTGCGACCTCAGCTTCGCCATTGTGAAGCTCGCAAATGCGAAGAAGACATCGCTAATGCGAGATCCTTCACATTTCCGCTGCGTTCGCATTTGCAAAGAATATGTCGCATTTGCGACAGTTGGCCCATCGCATTTGCGTGCAGAAGTTCGCATTTGCGAACATACCCTTCCCCAGACCCCCATCGCAATTGCAAAGAAAATCTTGCATTTGCGAGAACATGCTGGCTCAGGCCTTCTTCGCAATTGCGATAAATACCTCGCTATTGCCAGACCTTCTTTATTCGCATTTGCGAAGCCTGATCTCACAATTGCGAGATCGGAAGCCTGCTACAGACACTAGTTACACCAGCTATTTACTAAGTTTTAAAATCACTTCGTAGCCTATTCGAAACTCACCCGATCCCTCAGGGCTCCAAACCAAACCTGCACGCAAGTCTAAAAACATCATACAGACTTGCTCGTGCGATCAAATCAGAAAAATAACAACTAAAACTATTAATTTAGCACCACCACTTATGAATTCCTCAAGAACATAGTAAATTCACTATCTTCTTAACCGGACGTCCGAATCACGTCAAACAAACTCCAATTTCCACCAAATTTCGCAGACATGACATATATGTTATAATACACCTGTACCGGGCTCCGGAACCAAAATACGGGCCCGATACCAATGAGTTCGAACAATAATCAATTTCTTTAATTCCTTTAAATTTCAGTTTAACAATTTTCATCAAAAATTCATTTCTCGAGCTAGGGACCTCGGAATTTGATTCCGAGCACACGCCCAAGTCCCATATTTTACAACGGACCCTCCAGAACCGCCGGAACACGGATCTGAGTCTGTTTACTCAAAACATTGACCAAAGTCAACTAAGAAATCCTTTTTCAATCCAAAAAATTATTTTTTCATGTATTTTCACATAAAGGCTTTCCGGATTCACGCCCGGACTACACACGCAAATCGAGGTGAGTAAAAATAAGATTTTTAAGGATAACGAACGCAAAAATAAAGTCTTAAATTACAAGATGACCCTTTGGGTCATCACAATCTCCACCTCTAAAACAATTGTTCATCCTCGAACGGACATAGAAAAGTACCTGGACTGGCGAACAAGTGGGGATATCTATTCTGCATGTCCGACTCGGACTCCCAAGTAGCTGCCTCAACAGGCTGACCTCTCCACTACACTCGAACTGAAGGGAAACGCTTTGACCTCAAGTGACGAATCTGTCGGTCTAGAATGGCTACCGGCTCCTCCTCATAAATAAAATCCTTGTCCATTTGGACAGAGCTAAAATCTAATACGTGGGATGGGTCACCATGATATTTTCAGAGCATAGACACATGAAATACCGGATGAATTGAGGCTAACCCTGGAGGCAACGCAAGTCTATAACCTACTTCCCCCACTCTCTTGATAATCTCAAATGGCCCAATATACCAAGGGATCAACTTGCCCTTCTTCCCAAATCTCATGACACCCTTCATAGGTGACACCCGAAGAAACCCTCTCCCCGACCATGAATGCCACATCACAAACTTTACGGTCAGCATAAATCTTTTGCCTGGGCTGAGTTGTGTGAAGTCGCTCCTGAGTAATCTTGACCTTGTCTAAGGCCTCCTATACAAAATTTGTACCCAATAGCCGAGCCTCCCCCGGCTCAAACCACCCAACTGGCAACCTGCACCGTCTACCATATAATGCCTCGTAGGGAGCCATCTGAATGCTCGATTGGTAGCTGTTATTGTAGGCGAACTCTGCGAAGGGAAAGAACTGATCCGACAATCCTCTAAAGTCTATAACACAAGAGT
Source organism: Nicotiana paniculata (assembly GCA_005239505.1). Classification (NCBI taxonomy): domain Eukaryota; kingdom Viridiplantae; phylum Streptophyta; class Magnoliopsida; order Solanales; family Solanaceae; genus Nicotiana; species Nicotiana paniculata. Next base: position 12,362 of record MDKI01190616.1, read on the forward strand.
GAAGCATATCCTCTAAGGTCTGAATAGTACGCCCAGACTGCTCGTCCGTTTGAGGATGAAATGTTGTGCTCAACTCAACCCGCATACCCAACTCACGCTGAACCGCCCTCCAAAAGTGCGGGGTAAACTGCGTACCTCTATCAGAAATGATACACACTGGAGCACTATGAAGGTAAACGACCTCCCGAATGTAAACCTCTGCAAACCGCTCTGAAGAATAAGAAGTTTCCACAGGAATGAAGTGCGCTGACTTAGCCAGCCTATCCATAATAACCCACACGACGACGAACTTCCTCTGAGTCCGTGGGAGTCCACAACGAAGTCCATAGTAATACGCTCCCATTTCCACTCAGGAATATCCATCTGCTGAAGCAAACCACCGGGTCGCTCATACTTTACCTGTTGGAAATTCAAGCCCCGAGCTACATAAGCAACTATATCTTTTTTCATCCTTCTCCACAATAATACTGCCGCAGGTCCTGGTACATCTTGGTAGTGCCCGGGTGAATAGAATATCGAGAACTGTGAGCCTCCTCAAGGATCAATGCCCGAATCCCATCAACATTATGCACACACGACCCTGCATCCTCAAAACACCGTCATCTCCAACCGTAACCTGCTTGACATAATCATGCCGAACTGTGTCCCTAAGGACCATCAACTGAGGGTCGTTATACTGTCGATCTCTGATACGCTCAAACAAGGAAGACCTAGCGACTGTATAAGATGGCTGGTATCTGAAACATCCAACCTCACAAACTGGTTGGCCAAAGTCTGAATATCTGAAGCTAGCGGTCTCGCACCAACTAGAATGAACGCAAGGTTGCCCATACTCACTGCCTTCCTACTCAATGTGTCGGCCACCATGTTGGCCTTCCCCGAATGATACAATATAGTGACATCATAGTTTTTCAATAGCTCCAACCATCTCCTCTGCCTCAAATTAAGATCCTTTTGCTTGAACAAATATTGAAGGTTGTGATGATCCGTGTAAACCTCACATGGCACGCCGTAGAGATAGTGCCTCCAAATCTTCAATGCGTGAACAATGTCTGCCAACTTTAAGTCATGGACAGGTTAATTATTCACATGAACTTTCAACTGCCGAGATGCATATGCAATCACCCTGCCCTCATGCATCAATACCGCTCCGAGCCCAACACGGGAGGCATCACAATATACCGTGTAAGATCTTGAACCCGATGATAATACCAACACTGGTGTTGAAGTCAAGGTCGTCTTGAGCTTCCGAAATCTCGCCTCACACTCATCCGACCATTTGAATGGGGCACCCTTTTGGGTCAACCTAGTCATCGGGGCAGCTATAAATGAAAACCCCTCTACAAACCGACGGTAATAACCCGCCAAAACCTAAGAAACTCCTGATCTCCGTGGCTGAAGTGGGTATAGGTCAATTCTTGACTGCCTCAATCTTCTTAGGATCCACCTGAATACCCTCTGCTGATACGACGTGACCCAAGAAAGCCACTGAATCTAACCAAAACTCGCACTTCGAAAATTTAGCATATAGCTGACTGTCCCTCAAAGTCTGGAGCACTATCAAGGCAAAAGATATCACCAAAAGCTCATAATACCCATACCTTGTCCGAAAAGCTGCCTTAGGGACATCAGATGCTATAATCTTCAACTGATGGTAGCTAGATCTCAAATCAATCTTTGGAAACACCTTGGCACCCTGAAGCTAATAAAACAAATCATCAATCCTCGGCAACAGATACTTATTCTTGATAATGACCTTGTTCAACTGTCGATAATCTATACACATCCTCATAGATCCATCCTTTTTCTTCACGAACAAAATCGGCGCACCCCAGAGTGAGACACTAGGTCTAATGAAACCCTTATAAAACAAGTCTTGCAATAGTTCCTTCAATTGTTTCAGCTCTGGTGGGACCATCCGGTATGGCGGAATAGAAATGGGCTGAGTGCCCAAGGCCACATCAATGCAAAAATCAATATCCCTGTTGGGTGGCATCCCCGGCAGGTTTGCAGGAAATACCTCAGGAAACTCACGAACAATTGGTACTGAATCCATGGAAGGAATCTCAACACTAGAATCACGAACATAAGCCAAATATGCGAAACACTCGTTCTCGACCATGCGTCGAGCCTTCATATAAGAAATAACCCCACTAGAAGAATGACCAGGAGTCCCACTCCACTCTAAGCGAGGGAACCCCAACAAAGCTTATGTCACTGTCTTGGCGTGAAAGTCCAATATAGCGTAATAAGGCGACAACCAATCCATGCCCAATATGACATCAAAATCAACCATATCAAGGAGCAAAAGGTCTAAACTGGTCTCAAGACCCTCAATAACGACCACACATGAGCGATACACACGGTCTACAACAATAGCATCCCCCATGGGCGTGGATACATATACAGGGGCGTACAAAGAATAACGGGGAACAAAACAATAGGAAGCAAAATAAGATGATACTTTAGGAGTTAGTAGACCTTGGATCAAATAGAATTGAAGCATCTCTACTGCAAACTGAAATAGTACCTATGATAATAGCATCCGAGGACTCAACCACAAGTCTGGCTTGGAATGCTTAACATCGGGGCTGGGCCCACCACCCTGAACCATGTCTCTAGGACGACCTCTGACAGGCAGGCATCCACCTCTAGCGGGCTGACCTCCACCTCTAGCAATCTGACCCCTACCTCTGGCTGGTTGGGTAGGTGGTACGGCAGCTGGTGCCGAAACCATGGCACGAGAACCCTAGTACTGAGGACTACTCGACGCTCGAGGGCAATATCTAGAAATGTGCCTCGTGTCACCACAACTATAACATGACCTCGGTTGCTGGGATTGTTGACCGGAAAATTGAACTTGTCGACCTGAATAACCACCCTAAAAAATCTGAAGAGGAAGTGCATTGATAGGAGCTGGTTGATAAGAATAAGGCATGTAAGATCCACGACCACCCGGGGCATTGTGGGATGCCTGAAGTGCTGAATGAAATGGCCTGGAAGAATGGCCTCTACGATAAGTACCCCCTCCTCTAGACGAGGCACCGCTGAATCCACCGGAATGGCGAGGTCTCTTGTCTGACCCCTGACCTCCCAATCCAAGAACCATCTCAACTCGCCTAGCCACATTAGCCGTATCTTGGAAAGAGATCTCGTTGCGGATGTGGCATTTGCAGCCTGAGCTTCGCAATTATGATGCTCGCAAATACGAGGAGACATCGCAAATGCGAGATCCTTCACATTTCCGCTCCCTTCGCATTTGCGACAGTTGGCCCGTCGCATTTGCGGGAAGAAGTTCGCATAAAAAAAACGTACCCTTCACCAGAACCCCATCGCAATCGCGAAGAAAATCTCGCATTTGCGAGAACATGCTGGCCTAGGCCTTCTTTGCAATTGCGATAAATACCTCGCAATTGCCAAGCCTGCTTTGTTTGCATTTGCGAGATCAGAGGCCTGCTATTGACACCAGTTACACTAGCAATTTATTAAGTTATAAAATCACTCTGTAGCCTATCCGAAACTCACCCGAGCCCTCGGGGCTCCAAACTAAACGTGCACGCAAGTCTAAAAACATCATACGGACTTGCTCGTGCGATCAAATCACAAAAATAGCACCTAAAACTATTAATTTAGCACCAAAACTTATGAATTCCTCAAGAACATATCAAATTCACTATCTTCTCAACTGGATGTCCGAATCACGTCAAATAAACTTTTATTTCCACCAAATTTCACAGACATGACATATATGTTATAATATACCTGTACCGGGCTCCGGAGCCAAAATACGGGCCCGATACCAATGAGTTCCAACAATAATCAATTTCTTTAATTCCTTTAAATTTAAGTTTAACAATTTTCATCAAAGTTCATTTGTCGAGCTAAGGACCTCTGAAACCATCGGAATACGGATCTGGGTCCATTTACTCAAAATGTTGACCAAAGTAAACTAAAAAATCCTTTTTAAATCCCAAAAATTATTATTTCATGTATTTTACATAAAGTCTTTCCGAATTCACGCCCGGACTGCGCATGCAAATTGAGGTGAGTAAAAATAAGTTTTTTAAGGCTAATGGACGTGGAAATAAAGTCTTAAATTACAAGATGACTCTTTGGGTCATCACATATTACATGTTGGGTCGTCCTATGTCTAGTATTCCCTCATGTTTTATTCTATTTATCTCACAACAGCCTTTCCATCTCATTTACCTATAATAGTATGATACGAAAACATATGTTACATTGGTACTTGGTTGAGTAAGGTACTGGGTGCCCGGGGCGGCCTATCGGTTTGGGTCATGACACTGAGATTTACAAAAGGATACAAAGGGTTGATGCCTTGCCGGCTCAGCACTTGTTACGCATTGTTGAAGAGGTTCAACAGACCCACTTAGTTCATCTTTGCCTGGTCCTCCTCGGTCACCAGGAATCAAAGGTAGCTAGCTACGCCCACCGGAGCAGACGTAACCTGGGCATTCTTCGGGATTGAAAGAACGACCATTCTCTTGCACTGGGGCCCACACCCGGAGCAGGAAATTGCTTCACTAGTTTTGGCCTCGAACTTGGACCGCCCGATTTCGATGGCATAACCTTCTTCGGGACCTCCAGGTGACCAAGCTCGGAAAAGTCCTCCAGTGTGGTCAAATCCATGCAGTTGAAGAACGTGGTGAGGGCGTCGTCTGGTCCTTGCGCCATCTCGCTTGACTTCTCTTTGCGCACTTGGGCCTCTGAGAGCATGGACTCAGTATAGGAGGGTTTCTCCACGATGTCAATGACACCAGCTACCTCCTTCAGAACAGGAGCGGCTTCCCGGGATGCTGCAACTTCTGTCGCTATCTCTTTGGTTCCCTGGTAAGAAGCGAATCAACCTTATGGTCCTCTTTCCCGGGCTCATCCCTGAGCCGGTAGAGGGAATCAGAGTTCGGTACCCTGGACTTGGTAATATTCTAGGTTTTCTGTACCTGGATGGTCACTTTCTTCTTCTTCGCCTCGGGATCTGGGGAACCCAAGGAATTTCTTTTCTTCTTCTTCTCCTCCTTTGCGGCAGCCTTAGGCTATCTCGAAGTGAAGAGTTCGACAAGCAAGGAAGGATCATCATCCTCACCCAATGGCCTGAGTTTTGTGGTCTTGAGAAAACCTATAAGAATAAAGGAAACGTATAAATGCGTAAGCTAAAAATACAAAAGTGACTATTCAGAAAAGGACCTCACCATAGGAACGGGCCTCCCATTTTCCCTTTGAAAGCTTGCGCCATGCGCGCTAGGAATATGGACATCATTTGCAGATCCAGTCAATCCACTCCTTAAAGAGTGAAACTGCATTAGGAACTTGGGCAACAGCTGCACGGCGAAAACATAGGAAATGAGAGAAAGAACAGAAAGAAATGACAAATACTCGAGAAGGAAAGTAATTACGGGAAGTGTCCCACTTCTCGGGGTAATAGCAGAAACTCGGAAGGGATGATGTCTTCGGTTTTCACCCGAACGAACCTCCCCTGCCATAATCAATCTTGGTCCTCGTCAATGCTTGAGAACGGAGCCCTGCTTTCTCGGTCAACGAGCTTGATCAACCCCCTTTAGAAGATTCAGGGATTGTATAGGAGAAGTAGGTGGTCGAGAGTGAATCGAGGGGCTTCAGTATTGTTCATGAAATGACGTAAGAGGATCACGATCCTCCAAAAAGACGAGTGAATTTTCCCTAGGCACACCTCATACCTTTTACAAAAAGCAAGGACTATAGAGTCCACCGGGGCAAGTATGAAGGGGTAAGTGTAACCACTTAAATAGCCTACATGTGAGTAGTGAGGTCGTCATCGGGACTGGGAAGACCACATATGTACCCTCCCAGTTACAGGCTACTTGGACTATGAGTAGAGTTTCCTCAGTAATGGAGCATATGTATCTCCATGTCCCTCGCCTCGGTCCTGTTGACTAGAGGCCTTCTCGATGTTGAAATCATTCCTGATGAAGCAGCCCCCAGGTACGAAGCTCTTCATGGGGGGATCCTAAGCCACCTCAGGAATGGCCAACTTGGCATTTTTGGCCGGGTGGGAAGATGAAGGAGCAGCCTGCTGAGGCACTGACTTGGAGTTGTTTGCCATCGCAATTTGGGAAATATAAAGGTTTGAAGAAAAATATGAAGTTTTGAAGAAAAGTATGAAAGCTTGAAGGAAAAATATGATGATTTTGAAGATGTTTCGAAGGTATGAAGGTCTGGGTTGAATATCCAAGGAAAATGTATGAGGATTGAAGATTAAGATATGAAGGTTCAAGGAGTAATGTATGAAGATTTGGAGGAGTTAAAAGCAATTAGAGAGTTCGAGAGTAAATTCTAGATCGGAAAGTGGAAGAAGTGAAAAAGGGTCGAAGATTTTATAGAGGAAAAACAATCAATGTGCGACGTATCACATTTGAGGACAGTCAACAGCTGACTGACATGTGTCCTAAGTCAGAACGACTCGACTAATGGGAAGTTTCGAATTACCCTTCATTTCGATTGTGACGTATGAAGGAAGGAACCGGCATCTATCGCTTTCTGTCATTTCGGTAAACCTACTCTCCGGAAAATGAGAGGACTATCAGTGTACGGATAAAATCGAGGGTGACGTCTACCCCGATTACCCATTAAGAAAACAAAAAAGGGCACGGATGCACGAGATTTTAATCGAGGATAGAGACACCCTCGTATCGAGATCCAAGAAGAGTGAACGTTGTGCTCGTCATCGGGTATGATTAAGTGACGGGCCCCGGGCCAAGAATGAGTTTTAAGACCTCAAAAAATATGGTAAACAGTTACACACAACGGATAGGTGGCCGTGATATTCGCACCCAACAGGATATCACGGTGCGGATCTCACTCGATGTCAGTTATGGATTAGTAATTAACGAGAAAGGAAGATTTTTAACTTTTTTATACTTATACTACGGGTAAAACTCTCCTACTATATAAAGGGAAAGTTTTTCTGTTGTGGCAGACACTATAACACACAAATTAAAGCAATATAAGTTTATATTTCTTTCTTTTAGCTACTATTAAAGTTCTTGTTCACTTAAACTATTCTTCATTCACGATTGGGCTAGAACTGACGGTCCGATCGAGGAAGAGGTAATTGTTTGATCTAAATTCAAGTTTTTGTCATAATGTCACAATTGGTTTGATCGTATAATTCAGCTTTAATTCATTTATCTAATATTCTTAATTGTTTGTGTTGAATCAAACCACGTATCTTTATAATCGCATATAAATTTAATTGTTATCCAATTATAAGTAAACAGATACAATAAAATTTAAGTAACAATAAAAAAAAAATTATATTTAAAGTAATGATGCAATACAATACAATAGGAAACAACCATCCAAATAAGTTGTACGTACGCAGATAGTTTTACCATTATTATTTTGCGCTATCAACATATATAACTTAACTCCATAGGTCGTGCATACCAATTATTCAATGTGGAACGGTGTGAACAAACACATTAGAATTCCACATCTTTGTCTCGCTTCAGAATCAGTGGCGCAGAAAAAGAAGTAGCGATTCTGAAAGACTTGCTTTTGTTTTTGTTTTGACCATATGATGATTTACACTCTTTAGTATCTTCATAACCTTGTTGATCTTTTTCAATATTCTTTTTATTAAGCAGCGAAATCTGAGGGTGTGTCTTGCCTGTAGTTACTGAATATTGGCGAGGAAAGAAGAAATCAGTTGGAAAGAATTGGTATTGAAGGCCAGCCATAAATACTTCTTTCTTTTCAGATTTTCATAGAGCATAGTGCAAAGTTTTGTTTCTCATCTTATTTATAGATGAAAAAATTAGAGGAAGTAATGGTAATTGCTTAATTTTAAAGCTAATAGTGTTGAAAGTGGAGGTTCAAAACGAAAAAGATGGAATGGTCGTTGTTCTCAAGCATATCCGGCCGGACAAAACCGTAATGGGAAGTACCAAAGCCTTATGATTTGGATTCGTTATATGGTGGATTCTCTTTTAATTTATTCTTTCCTCGAATCTTCTTGCATTAGTACATTGTGCTATTATCACTTAGGAGTGTCAATTTTAGAATATGCTTGGTCAAACTGTCAAAAACTATTTATTTTGAATAATGTTTTTATTCAAAAGTTCTTTCGAAAAATTACTTTTGAAGATTAACGCTTTGTGTTTCGCCACTTTGTTTGAGAAGTGCCCTTTTGCTACATTTGATAAGCAAACGTTTGGCCAAAAACTACTTTTGAGTGTCAAACTATGATAAATGACAATAAAAGGTTAGTTTACAATTAGCATTATTTAAAAAACAAAATTTTAATTATTTATTATAAAATAATTTAATTAATTTTTTACTTTTATGTAAATAAAGTATAAAACATAAAAGTAATAAAAGGAATAAAGGACAGCCCCATGCACTAAGCACCCGCTATGCACGGGATCCGAGGAAGTGCTTGACCACAAAGGTCTATATATTAAAAATTTAATCAATACAAAATATAAGTATATAAAAACAATGATATTGGTAGGAACATATGTGCTACAAGTCATATGCATAAAAATACTACCAATTCTTGAGGAAATTTTTTTTAGGTAATATTGCATTATGTCAACTATATTATATGCATGCATGCCAAAAGAATATAAATAAAATTACTAATTGGAGATCATATAATATTTGTATACTACAAAAGAAAAAACAAAATCATATCTTATAAAAAAAGTGCTTCAATCTGGTGATTAGCCTTATTAGTTCAAAGTGTAATAAGAGACGGAAAAAAAGAAGAAACGGCATAAGAGAAAAGAAGAGATCTATTTATAGTAGACAAATTATTTTAAATAGGAATAAGATAAGAAAAATAAAAAATAGGTAAAAATAAAGGTAGAGATAAAAAAGTAAAGGTAAAATTAATAAGGGATAATTTAGGAAATATATAATTTTATGATAAGGATATTTTTGTCTTGAAAATACTAATTTTCTACTTCTGCTGCTTTTGGAAGAAATTAGAATTTATATCTTCTTCCCAAAAGAAGAAAAATGCTTCTACTATTGCTCAAAAACACTTCTCTATTTTGGCCAAACACCTTATATTTTCAAATAAGTATTTTTCTGGTATAAAAAAATACTTTTGACCTCCCAGAAGCTTAGCCAAATAGGCTCTTATTTTAGGGATATTTACCTTCCTATACACTGTATGAAACCTTATTACCCTCCCTACTCAAGTTTCAACTTAATTATATGGGCATATACAATTTACCAATTATATACATTTTAGGAATTAAATGAGATATCAATTAACTCCTTTAATCACTCTATTCAATATCTAACGTAAATATCCCACTTCCCTCATGACGAGTTTAAAACACAACATAAAATTATGCTCTCTAGTCGAATATAGTATAATATAATATCATATCCACAAGGATGGGATTTGAACAATTATTGTAGTTTGTAGCTAGATTGCTAATCAACAGTTTAGAATTATGTGGAGTAACACTAAAATTAACTAAGAATATAGAGCTAATTGACTAATGATAATCGAACACAAGTAAGCAAGGAAAATTTTAATGGGAGAAAATACAGGTTGATTGGATAGGTGTAAGATAATTGTCTGGGATTTAGCTCTAGTTAATTGACTTCTAATATTCAAGTGAGTCTCTCGAATTCATTCAATTATTTGTTCAAACTATAAGTAGAAACTCCTCTCTCGATTAAGTCTCAACCTCACAATATGAACCAATTTAAGCTCCGTGAAGATATGCAAGAAATCATAGTGGATTAATCTTTAGGAGAACCTCTTCCTATTATCCTTCTAACTAGGTTTAATCAATGATCCAACTAGCCTCTTTCGATTACTAAGAAGAATTAATGAACTCAACCAACAAAATAATGCAAAGATATCACAAGTTATGCCTCTCTCGATTACATGAACAAGTGAATATAGATGCAACAATTAAAACACTCAAAATGATTCAATACATAAAAACTAGAGTTAATATCCACAAAAAATATCAATACACAAAATCCATCAATCCCTAATGTGAACTACTCCATAGATATGGAGTAATTCATCACAAATATAAAGAAAAACATAAAATGATCCAAACTCTTGTCTTGAATGAGGATTGAATGATGAATTCCTCGTGCTTTCGCTTCTCCACCTCCTCCTTAGCCTCCTTAGGTCTTAGATGTATCAAAAGTCCAAAAAATAACGGTTTTCCATGTACTTATACCAAGTAGGGTCAGGCCCAGATGAAAATACCTTCTCATACACAAAATAGGACAAATACTCTATGAAATTGCACAGGCACGCCGCATAGGGCGACGCGCCAGCCGGTACATTAGTGGGGAAATCGAGAAAGTTGTTTCTGGCAGACAGCAGGAATTTGCACTAGCTCATCACACAGTGCGTCGCATTAGTACAAATTTCTCAAAGTATATATTTTGCTTCGATTTGACATCCAGACTTGGTCCTCGATCCTCGAACACGATCCCAGCTTAATACCTTGGGCTCTTAATCAGACATCAAAGTTCCAAATCACTCGAATTAGGTCCATAACATCTACATCACTCGGAAACACTCCTACAAGGCATAAAACACACAATAAGTTCAAAACACTAGCGATTAAAGCTCAAACTCAATTATAGGGCAGTAAATTAGAATCCAATAAGCGACTGAAACACGAGATTATACCCTAACATCAACATCCCATACTTAAACCATTGCTCATCCTCGAGCAATCAAATTACACTTTATATAGACACGTCTTTTTTAAACAACTCTAATAACGCATCACACCAAGAATATTTAAAACAGATTAAGCACAATAACATAACATCCTAGCCTCAAGATTTGACTCAAAAGAACCACGCATTACTTATAACCCGCTCACTTACTCTAACATACAGGTCAATGACATTATCTTTCCTTCATGAATCAAGTGCCTTCACCACAATAGAGAGTAGTTCCGCACACAATCAAATTTAAGAACAAGTATAAACTCAAGATAAAGAGAATTCACTCAGTCTCAGAAACAACATTCATAAGACTTTAATTGGTTGTAATGAAGGTTGCGTGGCGGGTACGATATATTTACATATAAGAGTGACTACACCTCCCTAAGCACTTTAATACATACATTTCATTTTTCAAAACCCGTCCCTTGTGTCAAACCATAACTCCACTTTCACATCAATATAAATTAACTCTCGACTTCTTTAATCAAAACTACATCAAGTTACCACTAACATAGAACATTTTTCACAATCATACAATTAACTTTTTTTTCCTTCTTTTTTCTTTTTTTTTTTTTCAATTCAAGTGGCTCTTATTTTTTTCAAGACAATGCATTTTTCTCCTTACTTATTAGTTCAACTCAAAGCCAAACCAACCACCCCCACACTTCAACTTTTACAAAGTTCATAACAATTTTAAGTGCTCACGAGAGGTAAAAGTTTCAAATAAATGGTCAATTCAAATAACTAGGTAAGGCTTGTAATGTAATTACTGAAGAAACATGATTACAGGCTCAACGGGGTTAACTAAGATACATAATAATTAGGTGGGTAAAAGAATAGAACTGGCTCAACAAAGAAATGCATATATCACTTCCAAGACTGAATAAAACTACTATTTCACTTTGCAAACACACGGGGCAAGTTCTAGGCATCAACTACAATGCATATAATACACCAAAACCTCACACACACATGGCGCATGACTCACTCAAGGTTGGACTATCAAGACACTCTAGTCAAAGAAGTTAAGCAAAGTTAAGATCATACAATTTAAGGTACTCATGCAAGAGTCAAACACTGAGCTAAGAGTCACAATTAAAGCACTCACTATTCTCAAGGCATAATAAAGTCAAGAGATATTGTCTTCAATTCAACTCATAACACAACGTTTCCTACTATTTTACAAAATAAAAACTAATTACACTCAGTTCAAACAAAAGCATTGAAAAAGAAGCATGGCACAAAGAAAAACCAAGAAGAAATTATTACACTAACTACAAAACAAAATCTTTTTGTCTTTTTCTTTCGACTTTAATCCCTCAAGAAACCTGTCGAATGATATCCATTGCCGGGGAAAATCAAAAAAATTAAAATTTTTATGTTTTTTTTTCAAATTTTTCTATCTCTAACAACTCAAACAAATAAAACTATCACATATACATACAACATACAATTATACCCCTACCCCACACTTTAAGTTGTGGCATGTCCCCATGACACATAATTAAAAAGCATAAGATAAAGGAAAATTTTCTGAATATCTAGTCGAGGTCTGAGTCGAAGTCGGGCTCCATTCTACGCGCCCGAACCAGTGAACACATCCATGCAAATAGCTTCTTCTCATCCTTCTTGGGATGCATACCTCACTTATCTTTTACTCGTTGCATCTTTCTCTTTTGAACTCATCACTTTCCACTCAACACTTGCAGTTGGCTTCTCCATTTTAACCCTCGTTTCAACATTCATCTCAAAAGGCACAGTCTCATCACCCACTCTAAGCATGAGTCTTCTCTCATGTATATCTAAAATTACTCTATCCGTTGCTAAGAATGGTCTTCCTAAGATAAGGAAGGCCTTCTTGTTCTCCTCCATATTCACTACTATAAAATCTACAGGAAACACAAACTTATCTACCTGAACTAAAACATCTTCCGCTATCCCCTCAGGTATCATAGTCGTTTGATCAGCCAACTGTAAAGATATCGGTGTTGACCTTATCTTTCCAATCTTATTCTCCAGTTTCCTATAAATCGATAGAGGCATTAGATTAATAGAGGCACTATAATCACATAACGACTTATCAAAATTAATAAAGCCTAGAGAGCAAGGTATAGTAAAACTCCCTGGATCTCCCCACTTCTGTAGGAGCTTGTTTTGCAAGATTGCACTGCAATGCTCTGTGAGCTTCACTACTGAGGTCTCTTCTATCTTTTTTTTCTTTGTAAGGATTTCCTTCAAGAATTTGGCATAAGCTGGTGTAACGACCTGACCGGTCGTTTTGAGCTCTAGCGCGTTGTTCAACAGTTTGAAGTTTTGATTATCCCCATTTCAGGTATTATGACCCGTGGGCATGGTCGGAGTTGAATTTTTGGAAGTTTAGAGTTAATTTGGAAAAACAATTATCATATCGGAAGCCTTAAGTTGGAGAAATTGACTAAGACTGGAATTATGAGTAAACGACCTCCGAATCAGAATTTGAAGGTTCCTGAAGGTTTGTATGATGGATTTGGACTTGGGCGTATGTCCGGATCGGGTTTTGGATAACCCGGGAGCGTTTCAGTGTGTATTGTGGAAGTCAGCATTTTTGAAGAAATTTCCTAAGTTTGGCTTGAAGCACATTTTATTGATATTAGTGTCCGTTTGGGATTTTGAGCCTGGGAATAGCTCCGTATGGTGATTCTGGAGTAGAGAGCGCGATCGGAAGTGAATTCGGATGTCCGTAGGTCATTTTGAAGTCATTTGGCTAAAGATAGAAATTCGAAGGTTTTTGAGAAATCCGACCGGAAGTGGAAATTTTGATATCGGGGACAAAATACGATTTTGGAAGTCAAAGCAGGTCCATAATGTCGAATATGACTTATGTGCAAAATTTGGGGTCAATCGCACGTGATTTGATAGGTTTCATAATCGGATGTGGAAGTTTCAAACTTCAAGCTCTTAAAGTTTGAATTTTAGTGCGATCAGTGGTTTCGATGTTGTTTGATGTGCATTGAGGCCTCGAGCAAGTCCGCATTATGTTTTGGTACAGGTTAGTGTAATTGGACGGGGTCCCGGGGGACTCGGGTGGATTACGGGTGGTTAACGGATCAAGTTTGGAGTTTGAAGAAGTGCTAAGACTGCTGTCATCTGGTGTGACCGCACTTGCGAGGATTTGGCCGCTGGTGCCGCTTTGCCGCCCCTGGTGCGAGATTTGCTGGCTCGGCTGGGAGCGCAGGTGCGATGTAATTTCCGCACCTGCGAAGGCGCATATGTGGACAATGTGGCGCAGGTGCGAGTTTTGGTTGGAGTTGAGGAAGCCGCAGGTGCGGGAGTTTGGGCGCACCTGCGGGAGTGCAGGTGCGAGGATTGGATTGTAAGGGCGAAAATAAGCATGGGCAGAATGTTTTAAAACCGAGATTTTTGGCCATTACTCTCATATTTCTCATGGATGGGGCGATTTTAGGAGAGTTTCAAGAGGGAAATTTCATCACCTATGTCAAGGTATGTTATTCCAACTCATTTCAAGTTAAATACAAGGTATATGCATTGATTAAAACATGAAAAATTGTGGAAAATTGGGAATATTTAAGAAAACCTAGAAATGTTATTTTAGATTTCTACCACGAATTTAAGCATGGGATTTAGAATAAATTGTATATTTGAGCTAGTAGGGCTATGGGTAGAGTTTATCTTTGAGAAATTTCGGATTTCAGGCACGTGAGCCCGAGGGAGTTTTGGAAAATTCACTGAGCGGATTTGGGAAATTGTATAATTTGAATTTTTTACGAGTGGTAAAGTGAATTTTCATTTCTTTGCCCCTTATTTGGTAATTTTGGGGCGTTGTACATCCTTTGGAGTCGTCGGAAGGGATTGGAAGCCGGTGATGAGATTTCGGAGCGAGGTAAGTCTCCTTTCTAACTTTGTGAGGAGGAATTGTCCCCCCAGGTGAACTAATTAAATATGTGCTACTATCTGCGGGGGATACCTACGCACGAGGTGACGGGAGTCCGTGCGTAGCTACACTTATGCCATGTCCGAGTATTCTAGGACCCACTAGCATGCCTTACATGTTTGTACATGTGATCCTGTCAATAATATTAGACTGTTAATGCTATTTAATCGGTAATTTATTTCCTAAGAAGACTACAGTGTACCTTTCTTAATCATTTAAAAAGAGAATTGATTCCTCTGTGGATAATTGTGTTCCTGATAAGGTTATATTATTGAATATTATTAAACTTGGAAAATGAGTTTCAAAACAAAGATTTAAATGCTATTTTCGTTTTTCTTTAAGAAGAATTTTACCATTTTCCTGAGTAACTGCTTCCTTGATAAAAATGTGGACTTATTGTGTGAATATGTGTATCTGTGGGTGCCTGATTCGCATGTATGATTCGCTAGCAGGATAACCCTGTATTTATGTATAGCCGTGTCGCATGATCGATTCGTGATCGGGGAAAATATATGCATCTATGGTTCGAGCCGTTCGACCCCCGTCAGTACATAGTTTATTATTGTTGGTCCATGCCATTCGACCCTCGGCATTTGCTTGCACATGATATTTACTGCGTATTTGCTGTGAATTTACCTGATTACTGGCCTGGAAATTTTAAGTTGTCGACTGAAATGACAGAGATTTAAAGTTATTAAAATTTTGGAAGAAGTTGTTCTTTCCCATTGATTATTTGTTATTTAATTAAATCATCCATGTTTGATTATTCATTATTGAAATGACAAAGGTATAAAGTGCTAAGTGTGGAAGGGTTGATATTATTTATTCCCAATTTTGATAAATTGCCTATGACATTCATGCTTAGTGTCTCACTTGATTATACTAAATTGACATCTACCAAGTGTCAAATCGATCTCTCGTCACCACCTCTCTGAGGTTAGGCGGATTACTTACGTAATAAGTTAAAGGTAATGATTTCAAAAATATTAAAACAGGAATTTATTTCAACTAATTAATGATTGGCTTGCCTGACGATGGTGCCCGGCGCCATCACGACGTTAATAGATTTTGGGTCGTGGCAACATGGTATCAGAGCTCTAGGTTTCCTTAGGTCTCACGAGTCATGAGAAAGTCTCGTAGAGTCTTTCGGATCAGTACGGAGACGTCTGTACTTATCTTCGAGAGTCCTTTAAGGCTTATGCATATGCTTATTCCTACTCAATCTTACGCGTCGCGAAGCACTTGCTATGAATCGGGAATTTGAGGAATTGAAATGGTGCTACGGATATGATGCGATATGTTTTCCATGTGTATTTGGTTGGGGCTGCTGTTATGGCCCTGCGGAAGGATAATATGTTGTTTCAGCCCAGTAGCTGTATTTCTGAGAGCCTTGAGGTTATGCTCAGGTTGTGATGATGTTTACGATTGGTTATCGCGCGATATCGATATGATGATAGAATGCTTGCCCATATGTTGGGGGTGATGAATGGCCTGAAGGGAGGTCTTCTCAGGGCGTGATTTTGAGATTGCAGCATTTTAGTTCTGGCAGAAGAAAGGCATTTGGACTATAAATGGTCAGGTTTTGGATTGATAAAGCAGTAAGACTTGGTGTTTTCAAGTAAGGTGGGATATTCACATGTGATGTGAAATTTTCGTCAATGATCGAATGGAATTTGTTAAGTCTGGCGGTGCTATGGTTTCTTTGGTTGCATTGGGTTAGAGTGTTGTGAAGTAGTATTGAAGAAGCGGTTGTTAGAGATCGTGGTGTGTGGTGGTTCAGGACTGAATAGTTATTTCTAATGAAGGCAGCTCTAGAAAGATGATCCTCGGAGAGTTTGAATTCGCGGTGATCTACTGGTGTAAGAGCTGCAGAGAATGATATTGAATTGGACAGCATACGACGAAGGAAGACATGTGAGAAGTGTCAGACGACGGCTAAATTTCTCAAAGGCCAGGCGTAAGGAAAGGAGGGCAGGTAGTTCTTAAAAGAATAAGATTAACAAGTGGGAGAGTGGCAGCGTAGCACATGGTTCAGTTGTAAGACAACTGTCTCTCTTGAGGGAAAGTTTGCGAGATTTAGTGGATGGCGATAGGGTCTATGAGCTTAAATTGAAATATGGGTTATTTCGGTGAAAGGTTAGATACAACAGGAGGAGTTGTTAGGAACGAAGAAGGACGCAATGTGACGGTGAATTTGAAGATGTTGTAGCGCATTTAATAGACGTCCATGAGGAGCGGATGTACTAGTAAAGTTGGTAGAGGAAGAAGGGCACATGATAGGGTAGTGATGTTGTAGAGAGTGTGTCGTACATCGTCGTTGGAAGGCGTCAGTTTGTGATTTCCACAGGTGGGTTATCTCATGTGAGTAGGTTAGCGGTTGTGTGGTTGGCAAGTTTTTGTGAGGGATTCTAGTGGATATTCGGTAGGAGGCAGAATGTGTGAATGATGCTAGAGAATTTGAGTATTTAGGGAATGCGGATAGGGGAGTTCGGAAGAATTGGACGGATTGGTTAAGAAAAATCATGTTAACGAAGGATAAAGGATCTCAACAGGATGTGGAGTGGTGCAAAGAGCAGCTTCGGGCTAAGTTTGGGAGTCCCACCACTTGCAGTTGGGTTGTAGGAGTGTGTTATCATGGGGTTGCGGATTGTCGGCGTGTTGGCAAGTTATTACAGCTAAGGGAAAGGAGTAAAATGGTGATTGTGCGTGGGATTTGAGGAATGTGTGCAAAAGTTGGCCCTATTGGACCAGGGTTAGGCTTTGAAAGATTTAGAATTTATGCTTAAGACATAGGCGAGGTGTAAGGGTAATGACTCAGTCATGTACTTCATTGAGAGTATGGTCATGTGCTAGAAGAGCCTTGGAGTTGATTGTATTCGGGGCCAGTCAGAGTGGGTGACTCTCAATAGTGGTCCTAATAAATTCTAAAGTTAAGAATGGGGCGTTTAAAGGTTTCAGGCAGTAGTATGATTAAGAGTCGAGCTTTTCCAGTATAATTCCTGAGAAAGGGAAAATAATTGGAGTGTTCTATGTTATTTTCAGGGTGCAGGATAATATTGGAGGAGTGAGAGAAATAAACTCCGGGTTGTAGAAAGATTATTAGGAGGGTATGAGACGGGTTGCGGGACTTAGGCAGCATGGTCTCGTGAATCAAGGTCACTCGGGATGAGTGAGGGTTGATTTTGCTATGAGTTGAAGGAAGTTACTATTATTCCTGAGGCAATTAAAGATGATTAAAGGATAATAGATTGATTAGCCATGGCTGAAATGGCACATGTACGACAGTGATCAGTTTCGTCTGTGTAATTTAATTATGCATGTGGTTTGGGCCGGTATGTGCGGGGCTTGTCGGCCGTCGTAATAGATTTCATGAGGGAGCATTCGAGTGCTATGGCTTGTCAGGTGTAGGCGGATCCCAAGAGGTTTATGGTGGTTCAGACCACTACTTAAGGATTTGCATGTTGGGTAATTGTGAGAATTCACTTGAGTGTTGTTATTGTTCTCTTGAATTGAGGTAAGTAAGAGGTTTCCATATGATGAGGTGTTTCCCCCTGTTAGTGGTTCAGGAGTTATAATGAAATTCTTGCGCAATCTCATATTGGCATGTTAGGTGCAGTAAACAGTGTGTAACTGGGAGTAATAATCAAGAATGCGGTTCGGTGTTAACAAGGATGTCATGAGCTCGGATGAGCAAGAAAAAGTGATTTGAAAGTTTAGAGTGAGCTGGTGTTATCTTCAGTGTCACCTGAGATCGATATTCGGTGGAAGAGGCTTTGCATCCTAGTTATGGGTTCTTGATTTATTTTACAGCGTTAATATGGCCAGTGGTGGATGTGAAGACTTGCTACCTTGTATGGAAGGTTGTGGGAGCGTGACCACGGGAAGATGGTATAAGTGTGGCAGGTAGTCACCTGATTGATTGAAGATTTAGACCAAGTGTAAGGAAGTGCAATATTGCTTGTTTGAGAATTTATGTCAGGAAGGCGTTCGATCCAGCTGGTTGTAGATTGTGGGGTGTTTTCCCGGCTATGATGGTTGTTCTTGCGTGTTATGAGAGGAAGTAGGTTATTTTGGACCCAGGTAAGGCTATCAACCTAGTTCATTGCGAGCAAAATCAGCCTGAAGTGTATGAATGGATAAACAAGACTATGGGCTTCGTGCGAGTCAGATGTGTCCATTTCAGTATGGTGCTCCTCAAGGAGGGGTGTTGGAATATCAGGTATTGTTCCTTCTTCGTCAAATTCATGTGATGTTCTGATTGTGCCCTGTGATTTGTGAAACGACTTGATAATTTCTTATGTGTTGAGGTCCCCCGCAGTGATGATGTTATGTGAGCAGGATAGCTCTTGAGATCCAGAGTATATATATATATATCGCACCTCAGTTGTGCTTAAGTTTTGTAGCATATGGCTTTATCAGTCTCCCCAGGATGGTATTATGCACTTAGCGTGCTTATGATCGATATTCAGTAATTTGTAATAGTGAGTAATTCAGCTCCGAGTATGTTATTAGAATCGGGTTGCACGCCGCAATAGCGTGATGATGATTACGGTTCCCTATATCTATTTTTCTTATGTTATACTTCCTATGTTTTTAGGAAAGTCCATATTAGTTGCATGAGTCGAGTAGTCCTTTCCTAAGTCATTTCCTTATGTATCATGTTCGAATTGTGGCATATTGATGAATTGTGGCGTCGTGTGAGACTGTTGGTCATGTCTGGGGTGATTAGTTGTTTGAACAGTTCATACTGGGTGAGACGAGATTTTTGGATCAGGGATCTAGTGCGATAAGATTTTCTGAAATACATTGAAGGACATCTAGCCTTATTGGTTTGTAATGAGATGATGGTCTTAGTCAAGAGGAATGATTCCATGTTTGGTTAACTCTGAAATTGGTTAGAAATTTCTACGCATCTCCTCCGTTGTGGTGGTATCTCCAGCATTATAGCAGGATGTATATATATATCATGAGGTGCATTGGGAGCATCAAATTCGTGGAATTTTGGCTAATAAGGTTCAGGGAGTGTCATTGTGGTTAGATGATGAATTATGTAGTGCATGGTGCTAATTCAGCAAGGGTATGCAGTCATGTTCTGGTATATCGTGTGGTAGTTGATACTGTGTTTATATATTGGAACTAGGCCTGGCAGAGAAATTTCAGGTGTTGGAACTGGATTCTGAGCTTATTGTGTGGATAAGAGAAGAAATCATCATATTTGATCAAGCTAATGTACTCAACTGGGTTGTTATAGCACGGGCAGGTGCTCCAAGTATTAAACAGTGATTTCAATTAACTCCAGAGAAGTTCTTAGCAAGTTCGAGGACGAACGTCTGTTTAAGTGGGGGAGAATGTAACGACCCGACCAGTCATTTTGAGTTCTAGCGCATCGTTCAACGGTTTGAAGTCTTGATCAGCTCCATTTCAGGTATTATGACCCGTGGGCGTGGTTGGAGTTGAATTTTGGGAAGTTTAGAGTTAATTTGGAAAGAAAATTCTCATTTCGGAAGCCTTAAGTTGGAGAAATTGACTAAGATTGGAATTTTGAGTAAACGACCTCCGAATCAGGATTTGAAGGTTCCTGCGGTTTTTATGATGATTTCGGACTTGGGCATATGTCCAGATCGAGTTTTGGATAACCCGGGAGCGTTTCAGTGTGTATTGTGGAAGTCAGCATTTTTGAAGAAATTTTCTAAGTTTGGCTTGAAGCGCATTTAAGTGATATTGATGTCTGTTTGGGATTCCGAGCTTGGGAATATCTCTGTATGATGATTCTGGAGTTGGTAGCACGATCGGAAGGGAATTCAGATATCCGTAGGTCATTTTAAAGTCATTTGGCTGAAGATGAATATTCGAAGGTTTTTGAGAAATCCGATCGGAAGTGGAAATTTTGATATCGGGGTCAGAATGCCATTCCGGAAGTTGGAGCAGGCCCGTAATGTCTAATATGACTTGTGTGCAAAATTTGGGGTCAATCGGACGTGATTTGATAGGTTTCGACATCGGATGTGGAAGTTTGAAATTTCACGTTCTTAAAGTTTGAATTTTAGTGTGAATCCGTGGTTTCGATATTGTTTGATGTGAATTGAGGCCTCGAGCAAGTCCTCATTATGTTTTGGAACATGTTGGTATAATTGGACGGGGTCCCAAGGGCCTCGGGTGGATTCCGGGTGGTTAACGGATCAAGTTTGGAGTTTGAAGAAGTGCTGAGATTGTTGTCATCTGGTGTGACCGCACCTGCGAGGATTTGGCCGCAGGTGCGGCTTTGGCGCCGCAGGTGCGAGATTTGCTGGCTCGGCTGGGAGCATAGGTGCTATGTAATTTACGCACCTGCGAAGGCGCAGATGCAGACAATGGGGAGCAGGTGCGAGTTTTGGCTGGATTTGAGGAAACCGCAGGTGCGGGAGTTTGGGGGCACCTGCGGGAGCGCAGGTGCGAAGATTGGATCGCAGGTGCGAAAATAGGCCTGGGCAGAATGTTTTAAAACCGAGATTTTTGGCCATTTCTCTCATATTTCTCATGGATGGGCAATTTTAGGAGAGCTTCAAGAGGGGAATTTCATGACCTATGTCAATGTAAATTATTCCAACTCATCTCAAGTTAAATACAAGGTATATGCATGGATTAAAACATGAAAGATTGTGGAAAATTGGGAATTTTGAAGAAAACTTAGAAATGTTATTTTGGATTTCTACCACGAATTTGAGCATGGGATTTAGAGTAAATTGTACATTTGAGCTAGTAGGGCTATGGGTAGAGTTTATCTTCAACAAATTTTGTATTTCGGGCACGTCGGCCCGAGGGCATTTTGGTCAATTCACTGAGCCCGTTATTTGGTAGTTTTGGGGCATTGTGCATCCTTTGGAGTCGTTGGAAGGGCTTGGAAGCCGGTTATGAGATTTCGGAGCGAGGTAAGTCTCCTTTCTAACTTTGTGAGGGGGAATTGTCCCCCTAGGTGAACTAATTAAATATGTGCTACTATCTGCGGGGGCTACGTACGCACGAGTTGAGGGAGTCCGTGCGTAGCTACTATTATGCCATGTCCGGGTAGTCTAGGACCTACTATCATGTTGTACGTGTTGTACATGTGATCCTTCCAATAATATTAGACCGTTAATGCTATTGAATCGGTAATTTATTTCCTAAGAAGACTAGAGTGTACCTTTCTTAATCATTTCAAAAGAGAATTGATTCCTCCGTGGATAGTTGTGTTCCTGATAAGGTTATATTAATGAATATTATTAAATTGGCAAATGAGTTTCAAAACAATGATTTAAATACTATTTTCGTGTTCCTTTAAGAAGAATTTTACCATTTTCCTAAGTAACTGCTTCCTTGATAAAAATATGGACTTATTGTGTGAATATGTGTATCTATGGGTGCCTGAGTCGCATGTATGATTCGCCAGCAGGATAAGCCTGTATTTATGTATTAACCGCGTCGCATGATCGATTCGCGAGCGGGGCATATAGATGCATCTATGGTTCTAGCCGTTCGACCCTCGACAGTGCACAATTTATTATTGTTGTTCTGCAACGTTCGACCCTCGACATTTGCTTGTACATGATATTTACTGCGTATTTGCTGTGATTTTACCTTATTACTGACCTAGAAATTTTAATTTGTCGACTGAAATGACAGATGTTTAAAGTTATTAAAATTTTGGAAGAAGATGTTCTTTCCCGTTGATTATTTGTTATTTGATTAAATCATCCATGTTTGATTATTCATTATTGAAATGACGAAGATATAAAGTGTTAAATGTGGAACGGTTGATATTATTTATTCCTGATTTTAATAAATTGCCTGTGACATTCATGCTTAGTGTCTCACTTGATTATACTAAATTGACCTCTAGCAAGTGTCAAATCGACCTCTCATCACTACCTCTCTGAGGTTAGGCGGGATACTTACTGAATACACGTTATTTTCGTACTCATTCTACACTTGCTGTGCATTTTTATTGCATAGGTAGTTTCATAGCGATGTGGTTGGTTTGGAGACTTAGGCGAGCTGCATCATCCGGAGGCGATCCGCAGCTGACAGAGTCTCCCTCACTTTGTATTTATTTTCATTTTAAATTCCTTGTCCAAATTTGTATTTTGGACAAGCTTTGTAGTATTTGTGAAATTCTAAGAATTTGCTCATGCACTTGTGACACCGGGTTCTGGGATGTGTATGGGATGTATTTTATAAAAATGGAATATTAAACTATCATATTTACTTAACGGATTTTTGTTTCGTTATTACATTATAAGTTAAAGGTAATGATTTCAAAAATGTTAAAACATGAATTTATTTCAACCAATTAATGATTGGCTTGGCTGACAATGGTGTACGGCGCCATCACGACCTTAATAGATTTTTGGACGTGACAACTCGTATTTGGGAGAGCACTTCTGTGAATGGAAAATTTACATTAACCTGTTTCACTATATCTAGAAATCTCTCAAATTACTTGTCAAGCTTTTCTCTATATAGGTTTTGGGGAAAAGGTAAAGCAAGCATGTGCTTGCTCTCTTCACAACCCTCCTTACTTGAATTCTCTTCTTTCTTCTTTTTCTCTGCTCCCTTCTTGCCTTTCTTCGTCTTATCAACTTTATTTTCAGTTGCTCCCCACTTTCTTTTTCAAGTAGCATATCTTTTTGAACTGGGGTGGGATATTTCAACACTTGCTCGCTTATCAGAGTTACATCATTCACAGTTTCTTTGGGGTTCCTTTCAGTATCAACTAGCAAAGTACCTGAAATCCTTTTAGATAATATTGTTGCAATCTGTCCCCCATTTCTCTGAAGATTTTAAAGAACTGTACCTATTTCCTTGATAGCTGCTCTATGTTCCTTTATAGTTGCACTATGAATTTCGAGCTTCTCATCAGTTTTCAGAATGAAGGACTTTCATGAGATCTTCTAAGCCAGAATGAATTGGTTGTTGAGGCTGAATTTACTACCTCTGCTAATTGTAGAAAACTGGAGCTCCTTGTTCATAGGGTCTAGGGTTATTCTGTTACCACACATTGGTGTACCCCCAGGTGAACTCAATGAAAAAGAGAGGTGTCTCAGACCCATTGCATTAAAGTTGTAATTCACTACATCATTCACTTACTCGGTTGAGGCCTGACACTCATGAGTAGGGTGTCCTCTTCCACATATATCACACCGCATGAGTCTCACTCTGTATAGCTTCTTTATCTCCTTGGCCATGACATCAATCTTTACCTGCACATATGTGTCAGCATCAACTTGGTGAACTCCAGTCACTTTTCTTCTTTTAGCACTTTTAGAGGGCCACTGATTTTCATAATCAGACAATCCATCAAGAATAGTGACTATCTCCTCTGGTGTCTTCTTCATCAACGGACCTCTAGCTGCATTGCTCAATGTTCTATGTAAGGCTAGTGTCAACCCATCCCAAAAATCCTGGAGTTGCATCCAGAGTTCAATTCCACTATGTTGACACTTTCTAACAATCTCCTTAAACCTCTCCCAAGCTTCAGACAGAGTCTCAGTATCTTTCCAGCAGAAGTTATAGATCTCTTTTCTAAACGTTCCCGTTTTATCTGAGGAGAAATATTCATCAAGAAATTTTCTGGTCATCTCCTCCCATGTTCTAATTGATCCTTGGTGCAAGCTTCTAAGCCACTGCTTTGCATCATCTTTAAGTGTGAAGGGGAATTCCCTTAAGTAAACTGCATCTTGTGAAACACCATTGTATTGGAAAGTGTTCATAATTTCCTCGAATTCCATTAGATGTTGTTTGGATCTTTGTTCATCTTCCCTCTGAAGACACAACAACTTTGAAGAGTTTGGAGCAACCCTTCCTTCAATTCGAAATTATTCGCTGCAACTGGAGGTGGTCGAATACTTGAAAAACCTTTGTTGTAGGCCAGCCTAGAGTAATCACCAAGTGGTATCCCAACACCGGGAGCTACGTTTCCAAACTGGGCTGCACCGAAGGGTTGATTTCAATTAAGTCTGTGACCTTTCTCTTCCTCATAAATGCGTTGCGCATCTCTAATACTCCCACCCTTTCAATTTATGTGAACCTATTTCCATTTTAGTCTGTGCCAAAAAGAATGACCACTTTCCTTATTTAGAAATAATTTACCTTTATGCAATGATTTATAGACACAAAAAATATATGTGCCTCATTTTATACAACAAGTTCAAAAGACTTCTCTCATTTCATGAACTCTGCGCCCAGTCAAATGGGTTCACATAAATTGAAATGGAGGGATTAGCTGCTTCTTCGGCATCCCGTGCAACTTTTTCTCGTTGTTGAGTTGCCTCTCTTGCAGCAAAATCCATATTATCATCATCTCCATCCATAATTTCTTTGATTGAGGATTTCCCAACCTTCTCTATATTCTCAGGGATATTTCATTCCATCCTCAGCTATCGCAGTTATTTTTCTATTGTTGGTTTGTATGCTAGGAATTCTTTCCCAGAAGATCCAGTCATGCACCCTGCAACCTGCGCACAGTCAAAGAACACCAACCGTAAAAAAGGGAAAAATAAAATTAAAAAAAATCCTAAATTAGAACTACAAACTAGTTCAATCACGATTGATTTCAATTCCCTGGCAACGACGCCAAAATTTGACGAGCGTAAAAGATAACACAAAATTATGCTCGCTAGTCGAATATAGTATAATATAATATCGTATCTACAGGGATTGAATTTAAATAATATTATTGTAGTTTGTATCTACATTGCTATCCAAGATGATCAACAATTGAGAATCATGTGAATTAAAACTAGAATTAACTGAGAATCTAGAGCTAATTGACTAATGACAATCGAACACAAGTAAGCAAGGAAAATCTCAATGGGAGTAATAGGGGTTGATGGATAGGTGCAAGATAATTGTCTAGGATTTAACTCTAGTTATGCACTTCTAATGTTCAAGTTAGTCTCTCGAATTTACTCAATTATTAGTTCAAACGTTTAGTATAAACTCCTCTTTCGATTAAGTCTCAACCTCACAATACGAACCAATTTAAGCTCAGTGAAGATATGCAAGAATCGTAGTGGATTGGTCTTTAGGAGAACCTCTTCCGATTATCCTCCTAATTAGGTTTAATCAGTGATTCAATTAGCCTCTTTCAATTACTTAGAAGATTTATGAACTCAACCAACATGTGAATATAGATACATGACCATGTGAGTATAGATGCAACAATTAAAACACTCAAAACATGTCAATACATAAGAACTAGAGTTAATATACATAACCAAATATCAATACACCAAATTCATCAATCCCTAAAGAGAACTACTTCATAGAAATGGAGTAATTAATCATAAATATAAAGAAAAATATAAAACGATCCAAACTCTTGTCTTGAGTGAGGATTGAATGATGAATTCCTCGTGCTTTCGCTTCTCCACCTCCTTATTAGCCTCCTTTGGTCTTAGATGTGTCAAAAATCCCAAAAATAACACGTTTTCAATGTATTTATACCAAGTAGGGTCCGGCCCAGACGAAAACAACTTCTCCTACGTGAAATAGAACAAATACTCTGTGAAAATTGTGGTGCGTCGCATGGGGAGACGCATCATGCAGGACATTAGTGGGGAAATCCAGAGAGTTGTTTCTGACAGGCAGCAAGAATTTGCACTAGCGCGCCGCACAGCGCGTCGCATTAGTGCATATTTCTCAGAGTACGGATTTTTCTTTGATTTGACATCCATACTTGGTCCTCGATCCCCGAACACGATCCTGGCTTAATCCCTTGGGCTTTTACTCAGACTTCAAAGCTCCAAATCACTCGAATTAGGTCCATAACATCTATATCAATCGAAATCACTCTTACAAGGCATAAAACACATAATAAGTGCAAAACACTAGCGATTAAAGCTCAAACTCAATTAAACTGTAGTACATTAGAGTGCAATAAGCGACTAAAAAAAAATATTAACCCTACCATCACCCCACGTTTCTCTTCCCACACCCTCCACGATTCTGATCCTCTCCATTAACGCTTTTCCATGTTTATTTAAAAAGCTTTTACATTTTCTCTCTCAAAATCCCTACGAAATCCTTAATACCTCAAATTTCCTTTCCTTTACGATGAAGAAGAAAGGAACTTCGAGGAAAAGCCCTAAAAAGCTATTGATGGTGATATTCCTACATTTGATTTGGGTGCTTTCTCACAAGATTCACCCAAAAAAATAATGAAATCCCGACATGCAACACCAGAGAAAAAGTCCAAGCTTTCCCCTCGTGAAGCTAGGGCAGAGGCGCATACAAAACTCAAGCATGACAGGGATGCTACTGAGGCTTCATCATCTTCTAAATCTGTAAAATGAAAGGACAAAGAAATTGATGGTGATGACGATTTCCTGGAAGAAGAAGTGATTCTGAAACCTACAAAAAAAAATCAAAGTTTCTCTTGCTAACAAACCTTCAAACTTTTCGAAGGTTTAAAAATCTCGTAAAAACATACCTCAACCGTCTTTAGACAAGGTAAAAGTGTAGTAATTATAATTTTTGTTTTTTATTTTTAGTTAAAAAGATGTTTACATGCTAATCCTCAAACCTAATTTTTTGTTATTCCTTAATTGTAGAAATTTTGTCTATATTATGTATATATCTTTTTGTTTATCAATTTTCTATATATTTCTTGAAATTGTATATTTGTTATGTGTTATTTGAAATAACTCTGTGAAGGTATGTATTACATGATTTAGTTGGTCTTATTAGTTAATTTTTACTCTCTTTGTAGATGTTAATTTTACTTTCTATATAAAAATTGTATATATTAGGTCTAGTTGTTAGTTTTTCCCCCAATGTTTTAAATGTTGGTTACTTTCTAGTTTTCTTTCTCTAAACATAAATTGTCAGTTCTTTTGTAGCTTCATTGTAGTTTAGTCTTTATTTATTTTATAATTTGTAATTTATTTGTCTGCAATGTGTTATTTTGTTTTTGTCTATAGATAAAGTGTATCAGTATTGTTATTATTGTATTTCTTTATTTTTAAACATATTTCATTAACTTATTTTTTATTTTCATGCAGAATCAGACATTTTTTATACCACATGATGATGATTATGGCACCACTAGATTCCGAAGATTATCCGACCCTGCTGTTCCTACCCAAATCAAGGTATTATTGTGTGAAAATGAGAAAAAATTGTTGAAGAAGACATGTTTTGGGAACTTTCTTGGCATGCCTAAAATATGTATCCAAAATCAAGCAATTTACCTTCTGATGATGTATGAATTGAACACATCTGGGCCTGATTTTTTTTTCCAGCAGAGATAAAGGGTGAGAGTCTAAACTTTAGGTCGAGAGAGTTTTCTCTTTTTACGGGCCTCAAATATTTTACAGAAGTAACAAACTTTGGTTACATGCCTAAATATGATAGTAAAATAATGAGGAGTTATTTTTCGAACAAGGAAAAGTTGATAAGTCAGATCTGAAACAAATTGTATGTAGTCGTAGTTGGGTAAATGAAGAGGATGCAGTCAAGCTATGTATTATATATTTTATAGAGTTCTTCCTCTGTCCTTTAGGGAAAGATTATGGTTTGATAGACCACTTTAGGTTCTATTTGGTTGACTCAGGGCATTATGTGAATTTTTCTTGGGGTACAAATGCTAATACACTTTTGCTTCAGTGTGTTAGGCATAAGTTGAACCCATCTGTGTATTTTTATCTTCTTCGAGTTTTTCACTCGCTATGAAAATCTGGTTGTATAAGTGTTGCTCTACAGTCAACACAGATATTGCTACAAGGGTTGTTAATTCGATCCCCCAATTTTTAACTGGACAACAACAAAGGACAAGATATGGATTTCTGCATTGGAACAGAGGATGATCAAACCATCATGGATCACGGTAAATTTATTCACATATGTTAATGGTAACACAAAATATTAGCATGCTTAACACAACAATTCAACATGTTTATGTTTCAGACAATATAACTACAAATTATATACATATGTAGATTAACTCCCTCATATTTTTCTTTCACTCAGTTCACCAACATGATTGAAGCCACAGAAGAGCTATCTAGAATGCCTTTGCCAGACAAAGTTGTGTCATGCCTATGAACATGTAATTTTTACCTTACTAAAATACTCCTATAAAATAATGAATAAATTAGTCTTATTTTGTAGATTTTTATTTTTTAGGATTTTTTGGAATTTATTTGGAATTATTTACATTTTTAGTCGCATGTTTTCATTCTTTATGTTTTCATTCTTGTAAGTTATGAAAATATTTAAATCTTCATCATCTTGCATTATTAGGTTCTTAATTTAATTTAATGCCTAATCACATAATTAATTGCTTCATTAAAAAAAATCTCAAAAATTATTTGTTCTTATCATTACTTTTTAGTTTTAGTAATAAATTAAGTATTTTTTTAAAATTTAAGATTGGCTAATTGTGTAAATAATATAAATAGATGATTAGTGTAATTTTATAATTTGAGATAATTTAGTATTCAATTTAGAGTTTAATCAAAATTATTTAGATTTAAAAGAGGCTAATTAGCTTAAAAGGAAATCGGATTGGGCTAAGTCTTGAACACCAAGCCCAATCCCAAAAATATCCCAAAAATCCAAGCTCAACCCTTAAAAAATCTGATCCATACCCATTTCCGCCACTCAATCTTGACCATTGATCTCTGGTAGATCCAACGGTCCAGAGCTCCCCCCTTTTTTAATATAAAAATGTCCTAAAAACTTCACCCCCCCCCCCCCCCCCCCCCCAATTTCCACACTCTTCATTCTCTAACATTTCTCTCCCCAAACCCTAAACCTAGTCGCTCCCCTTCCCTCTCCTCTCACTTCCGCCGCTACCCCTCCCCAAGGCGGCGCCGCCCGTCGAAATTCTCCACCGGCGGCGGCCAACCTCCAAAATACCCCAAATTAACACCATATACTCCTTTCATCCTCCTAAACCTCATCCTACCTAACATATCCCCAAAAAACCCACCAAAATCCACAGATCTTAGATCTAAAAAGCCCAAAACTCTAGCTCTACCCGTTTTCCTAACCGTTAAAAAATCCTCGTGCCAAAACCTCCCATCAAGGATCTTAGGTCCTAGACGAGAGTTTTGGCACGAGGGTTTTTTACGGTTAGATCCTATAATTTCTTTATTTTTATGTTATTTCCGCATTTATTTCATTTCCGTTATTGTTTCCCGAATTTTTTATTTTTGCATTTTCTTACTCTTTTTATTTCTGCCTGTATTTTTATTTTTCTGTCCGTGTATTTTTTATTTATTTTCTGTTATTGCGCTTTTTTTTATTTCTGCCCGCATGTTTTTTTTTCCTTCTTCGGATTATGTAAGTTTTATAAATTACTCTGTTATTTGGTTAAAATCGGACTTAATTAAAATATATATATATATATATATATATATATATATATATATATAGTTAGTACAATCATATTCTTTTAGTCCTCTATTATTATGTTATTATTTCGCTTGTTATTCAATTAATTATAATGGATTAACGAAGATAAAAGTAAATAAATATATATATATATATATATATATATATATATATATATATATATATATATATATATATATATATATATATATATATATATATATATATATATATATATATTGTGTTACATTTCTTTCTTTCTGTTTCATTTTTGTTTATTATATCTTTGTTTATTATTTTTTAATGATTTGGGCATGGCTAAATAGACAGGCCCATAACTTTGTTGTTTTATTATTATTGGGCCTGACTAATTAGATAGGCCCATAGATTTGAAAGCTTAATAGTTTGGCTCATCATGCTAAAAGTCACTTGATTTAGGCCCAAAACCAATCTGGTTGAGGTAATTCCAAGACCTTTAAAGGTCGATTTTGGAAACCTAATTCTGAAAATCATTTTAGAAAGTGCTAAAACTTTCTAGCATAGGGACAATTGTCCCAATGCTGAGTAGGAAAAAGGATAAGATCCGAAAATATTCGGAAATAGGACACTTGTCCATTTTCTGAGATAAGGAAGGTTCCAGAAACTGGACAGTTGTCTATTTCTATACAGAAGATGCCATTTCCCCTAATTTTAGGGAATTCTGACAGATGCTATGGGCCTTAATTCTCATCCTTTTTCACCTCCTCATTCTATAAATACATTTATTCTTTTCATTCTAAGGGGATTCTGAGATACATACAGATTTTCTCACACATTCTCAGATTTTACTATTTATATTCGAGAAAAAGAAGGAGAGGTTATTTTCTTGCATTTATTCATGATTGAGTATACTATTTTGATTTTGTATTTATTTAAAATTGTAGAAATATGACTTGTTTCTCTATAGACAGACAGAAAGCAGAAAGAGAGCCCGAGGTGCTGACCCGCAGCGAGGCAGGCCCTCCGATCGGGATGATAAGGACTTGTCCTTCCTTGAATTAAGACTTGAATGAAGCAGAAACCCGGGGAAAATCTCAATAAAAAGAGTCTCGGTTCACTCTTCACCATAGTAGTGTCGCATAAAAAGCGGCTCTTTCTCTTCGATATAAGCAGAGTTCCCAAATTGGGGAGTACAGGTCCCAGCTCTTTCCTTTCCTCTATGGAAGGAAGTCCCTCCAACAAGATTCCTCTCTTCCTGGTCCGATCGAACCAGACACTGAATACCTGGGGATTCATCACTGGCCCATCGGGTTTATCGTTTTTCTAATTTCTTCTCTAGCCGAGTGTGAAAGAACCTTTTGATTTACCATTTTTAACGTATAATTAAATCGGGAATCGTTCAAATTAATAACAAAAGCTCGTTGATTTTTCTTTCCATCTAATTTAATTGAAGCTGCCGAAAAAGACACACAAAACTAGGAGAAGGAAGAAGCACCTAGCTCGATGAAT
This sequence comes from Nicotiana paniculata, assembly GCA_005239505.1. Lineage (NCBI taxonomy): Eukaryota > Viridiplantae > Streptophyta > Magnoliopsida > Solanales > Solanaceae > Nicotiana > Nicotiana paniculata. The sequence goes on from MDKI01190616.1 coordinate 43,851, forward strand.
CTGAAGCAGCAGATCTGCAAGACTCGGTCCTTCTTTCTTCTTTCTCAGTTTAAAGAGAGGAGAGGAGGGGAGAAGCGAACGATTTTTGATTATTTTATTGACGAGATTTTCAATGAAAGTTGAGATGGGGTAATAAATAAGAGAATACTAAAGATCCGAGCCATAGAATTTCTCAATTCTAACACAAGGTACTTATTAGATAGAATGTACTTATTCGATGTAATAGAATATTTTTCCGTATCCAGACTAATACCAATCCAAGCCATTTCATGAATAAAATGTGACCAATTAACCAACCAACAAAACCACTTGTTACAAATAAGATCTTGCTGTTGCATCGAAAGAGATAAATGTTGACTAATCTGGCTAACATTGAACTTGGTAAAATGAAATGGTTGAATAATTGAAAAATGAGATTATTCAGGAATACACATTGAATGCTGAGATTACGCATTGAATTTCTGGTAGTAGATCCATAATCAAAAAAGTGTTTGTGATTGTTCCAGAAGAAATGAAACAAAAGATATGGTAGAGCTAGGACAATTATTGCATGAGTTCTACCTAATGCTAGATGCAGAGGCGCATGATAGATCGATATGAACATCATGAGCTGTCCCGTAATAAAACCAGTTGTTGCTGATACCTTCTTTTCGGTTCCTTCTTCCATAACCAGAGCTCGGAGAAGGAAGAGATAAGAGTGGGACATCGTCGGAGAACAATGTCGGGGATAGGGTGAGGTTGGCTTACCTAACGCATGTCTTCCCCAACGCCAATAGTCGCATGAGTTATCCTAGGCCATAACCCATGTGTTGAAAGAAACCTCATCATGCGTTCCGGAGTTGTCGTAGTTCCGTTACCGCCCTATCGTCTTGGGTTGGGCTCTTGGGTCGTCCGGACCTTTATTTGGTAAAAGTTGTGGCCTGGTTGTCCCTACACCCCCTTATCATGCGTGTCTGTGGGAGAAGTTTGTGCTAGCATTTTAGCTGACCTCATTCATTCATTCTAACAACCAACTCATTGCCCTATTTTATCTAGTTTCTATAATTACTGAGACTCGTACATACAAAGGTAGTTCTAGCTTATCTCCTTCTAATAAAGTCTGATCTTCTTCCCATGCTAAGAGATGCCGCAAGCAAAGATCATATCGCCTAATTGACTGCAAGTTGAATAAGCTATGACCCTCTTTAGATCATTCTGTAATATTCCAGTGGTTTCCGCAAGGAATGATGTCATAGATCCTGAAAAAGTATTAACAATCAAAAGCTGTAGGTAGGTATTCAAATAAAGGGGAGCACCTTTCTATCATGAAAACGCCAGTTGTTACCATAGTAGTTGCATGAATCAAAGCGGATACTGGAGTGGGACCCTCCATAGCATCAGGTGACCAAGTATGCGATCCTATCTGTGTAGATTTCCCAACAACACCAATAAAAAGTAAAACACAAATAAGAGTTATGGAATTCAATCTCATATTGCAAGAAATCCAAATATTTCTGGGGGCACTAGCATGAGCAATAATGGTTGAAAAGTCTACTATTTGAAATAGAGTAAAACAACCCAAAATTCCAGGAGCTAATCCAAAATCACCTACTCGATTGACTAGCATAGCTTTTATAGCTGCTTTATCTACCTGAAGTCGTGTAAACCAGAAATGAATTAACAAATATGAAGCAAGACCTACTCCCTCAATCCCAGGAATAATTGAAGAGATTTATCTCTTCCGACGTTAAGAATTTTTCCAATAGCTCCGAGCCCGATCTTTTCAAAAAAGTGCGTACAATACTTTTGTGTTTCCGAGCATTTGTACCCAAAACAAATGCGCTACCAAGATGCGCCACATCCCTTCAATTGTTCCACAGTGTAATTGTAGAGAATTCCTGTCTTGTTTTCCACATGGGAGCGATGACTAAGAGCCGGGAATTCTGAATTCTCTTAGTAGAGCCTGAAAGTAGCACTTGGATCGATTCCTACCACAGACGGGTATACTTTTCATCCATATCGCCCCCAACCCCCGTGAGTCCCGTTCTGCCTGCCTTGAACTAGAACTCGGAAACCAGGACACATAAAGAGATTCTTAAAAAAAAAATTTACACACTTGAAAATAGAGACATTTTTTGTAAACCTGCAATAGAAAGTAGGGTCTCTTTCTTTCACTAGTAGCAATGAACTCCTACTGGTTTTTCACGTTGTCTTTTGGATTTATGGGTTTTCATTTGGAAACTAGTTTTGATTTCCTGCTGGGGTTTTCTTCTTGTTTCTCTTACTCAACTTTTTCAGAGACTTATCTTCTTTATTTGTTTGTGTTCTTGTTGTTGTCAAGGTATTTTCTTAACAAGATGTAAAACTCCTTTCTTTTTGCTAAATCATGACTGAAATTTGTTGATAAATATGCACATGGTTTCAATATTGTATGAACCATGTTAGTTTGAAGTTGTTTACTTGAAAGTTATGTTACAAATTCATTTACACTGTTTTAGGAAAACCTATTTGTCACGACCCGATTTACTCTCCGAAGGTGTCGTGACGGCACCTAGTCTCTACGAATAGGTAAGCCTACTATAACGGGGGAAAAATTAAATAAAACGCAAGCAATAAAGGGGAATAGGGGCAATGACATAAGTAACATACTGGCCACTCGGCTCATACAAAGCTTCCCAAAACGCGGAATATCACAGACAATCACAAGCTTCTAACACTACTGTAGCTCTAAC
>ML365483.1:0-120987 GCA_005239505.1 Nicotiana paniculata
GTTGCGTATTCTGACGAATTAATTGATACGTAAATTCCCTGTGGGATCGACTCTGGGCATAATGCCCCGGATTATAATTGCAACGCTCGCTTAGTCTTTTATTAGACATAGTTGAGCGTGATCAATGCGCAGTATATGTGCCTGTAGCACCGTCATATCACACCAAAATGGGTCCCCAAAGAAGGTTAGGAATATATGTTGGGTTTGAATCGCCCTCCATTATTCGCTACCTCAAAACATTAACGGGGTATTTGTTCACTGCACAATTTGCAGACTGTCGATTCGATGAGACACTTTTCCCAAAATTAGGGGGAGAAATTGGTGAAGCCAAACGGGAAATTTTGTGGAAAAATCCATCTTTATCTCATCTTGATCCACGTGCCACTATTTGTGAAAAAGATGCACAAAAGATTATCCATTTGCAAAGAATAGTTGTTGATACCCAATTTTTCCCATATAAATTTTCAAAATGCATATATATTTTCAAAATAATGCACGAGCATCAATTAGTATTTTTCATAATTTTCTATAATTTTAAAGTTTTTTAATTAATCTATTCCATTATTTTATTATCTAAATAATTACTAACTGCATTACAATTTTACAATAATTTTATTGTCATGATCCAAAATCCATAGGTCGTGATGGCGCCGGACACCACTGTCAGGCAAGCCAAATCCTTAATTAGTTGAAATACATTCATGTTTTAATATTTTCGAAACTTTTACCTTTTCTTGCATTTCATAATCAAATAAATAAATTTTCGTAAATTAAATACGACAGCAAATCAATTCAGTTTAATAAAATAAATCCCAACACATCCCCAAAACCCGGTGACACAAGTACATGAGCAACTTCTAAGAATTTTACAAATACTACAAAGCTTGTCTGAAATACAATTTGGACAAGGGATTTAAAATAAAAATAATACGGTAGGAGGGAGACTCTGTCAGCTGCGGACCGCCTCCGGATGATGCAGCCCGTCCAAGTCTCCAAATCAACCATTGTGCTATGTAGGTACCTGTGCAACAAAATGCACAGCAAGTGTAGTATGAGTACGAAAACAACGTGTACCCAGTAAGTATCCCGCCTAACCTCAGAGAGGTAGTGACGAGAGGTCAAATTAGACACTTGCTATAAGTCGGATAAATCTAATCAAGTGAGGTGCGAAGCATAAGTATCATAATCAATTAAATAATAATCAGAGATAAGAAATACCAATTTGTTCCACATTTTACACATAAATCCTCCTTCATTTTTAACTGCAACTCAAAATGTACTTAGGCGAATAAACATGTATAAATCACAGGAAAACACGCATCATTTATCATGCGCAACAAAATGCCGAGGGTCGAAGGCGCGGACCAACAATAATAAATTGTGCACTGCCGAGGGTCGAACGGATCGAACCATAAATGCATCTATTTTTCCCGCTCGCGAATCAATCATGCGACGCGGTCAACATAATAATAATAAGGCTAACCTGCTCGCGAATCATACCTGCGACTCAAGTGCTCATAAGTACACATAATCACACAGTGGATCCAAATTTCATCAGGAAAGCAGTTTCTCAAAGAAGTGATAAAATTCTCTTTAGGTGAACATGAAGATAGTATATAAGTCATTTCTGGAAATTCATTTGTCAAGTTTAATAAGGTTTTAAATATTACTGATTCATCTGGAACACAATTATACAAGGAAGGATCCATTTTCTTCTCAATTGATTAAGGAAAATAAGCTCTGACATTCTTAAGTATTCAATTATTAACTCGATAATATCATTAGGCTAATCTCATAGATAAAATCAAAGGTACAACAAGTAAGGCATGCTAGTGGGTCCTAGACTACCCGTACATGGCATAACAGTAGCTACGCACGGACTCCTGTCACCTCGTGCGTACGTATCCCTGCAAGTAATAGCTTATATTCATTTAGTTCACCTATGGGGACAATTCCCCCTCACAAAATTAGAAAGGAGACTTACCTCGCTCCGAAACTTCATAACCGGCTTCCAAGCCCTCCCGACGACTCCAATTGATGCACAACGCTCAAAACTATCCAAATATCGGTAAACCAATGAGAATATACCCTAATATTCGCAAAAAAATCAGATTATATAAACTCCCATCTCCGCTAAAGGAATTGACCAAAATTCCCTCGGGCCCACGTCTCAAAAACTGACGAAACTCACAAAATCCAACAACCCATTCCGATACGAGTTCAACCATGCAAAAATTATCGAATTCCAACATCGGATTGGCTTTCAAATCTTAAATTTTTGTTTTTGGAAGATTTGCTAAAAAACCAGATTTTTCTTCAACAAATTCATGGATTCATGATGTAGATGAGTATGGAATCATGAAATATAATCAATATAGGATAAGAAACACTTACCCCAATGTTTTCCCGTCAAAATCGCCCTAAAATTTTCCAAGAACCGTGCTCCCAAAATCCAAAACGAAATGAAGGAAATGAGCATTTTTGGTCCTTAAGGTTCTGCCAAGCCGTCACTAAAAGTCCATTTTCGTCACTAAAAGTCCACTAGAAATAGCTTTACCAGCCCTTGTTCAATCGATCATAACTTTCAGTACAAATGTTCAAATGATGAATGGTTTAACTTTATTAAAACTAGATTACAAGGGATACAACTTTCTTGTTTTCCAAATTTTCGGATTTCTTATAGATTTCGAGATATAAGCTTCCAAAATAGGCTCCTCGTATCAGAAATTTCTGGGGAAAATGCAAAAATAACTTTACCAGCCTTCATGCAGTCGATCATAACTTTATTCACAACTATCCAAATGGTGAATGGTTTATCTTTATGGAAACTAGAATGCAAGGTATATAACTTTCATGTTTTGCAAATTTTCATATTCTTTATAGATTTCGATCTATAAGCTTCCAAAGTCAGCTCTTCGATGCACCACCTGCTGCTTTCCTGCAGAAATTTCAGCAGTTATATAGTCCGAAATCCCTTCCGTTAACCTTCTGAAATCCACCCGAGGCCCTCGGGACCTCAACCAATTATACCAACATGTCCCAAAATATGATACGAACTCGATCGAGGCCTCAAATCACATCAAACAATATCAAAACGACGAATCGCTCTCCAATCCAAATCTTAAGAACTTGAAATTCCAAACTTCCACATTCGGTGCTGAAACCTGTCAAATCACCTCTAATTGACCCCAAATTTTGCACACAAGTCATACTCAACATTACAGACCTGCTCTAACTTTCGAAATTGCATTCCGACCCCGATATCAAAATTTCCACTTCCGGTCAGATTCTTCAAAAACCTCAAATTTCTATCTTTAGCCAAATGACTTCAAAATGACCTCGGGACATCAGACTTCACTTTCGATCGCGCTCCCAACTCTAGAATCACCATACAAAGCTATTCTCAGACTCGGAATCTCAAACGAACATCAATATCTCTGAAATGCGCTTCAAGCCTAACTTAGGAAATTCCTTCAAAATGCTGACTTCCACAATATACGCTGAAACGCTCCCGGGTTATCCGAAACCCGATCCGGACATGCGCCCAAGTCTGAAATCATCATACGAACCTGATGGAACTTTCAGATCCTGATTTCGAGGTCATTTACTCAAAATTCCAGTCTTAACCGATTCTTCCATCTTAAGGCTTCTGAAATGAAGATTTTCCTTCCAGTCTATCTCCGAACTTCCTGAATCTCAACTCCGACCATACGCACAAGTTATAATACCTGAAATGAAGCTGTTCATGACTTCCAACCGCTGAACGACGCGCTAGAGCTCAAAACGACCGGTCGGGTCGTTACATTTATTGCTTAATTTTATCATTTTATATTTATATTAAGCTTTAATTATTTTATGCATAATTACATTTACATCTATAGGTTATAATTGTAATAAATTTGCAATAATAGCTCATGTGTGCATAATTACTTTATTTTATACGAAAATGACTTTTTATATTTTTATAATATTAAGTATTTATTTTTAATCATTTTCATTCACAAATAGCATTTTTCATCATTTATTAACTATTTTTATAAATTATTTATTAAATTAAGTGGGTATTTAAAATATAGCCTCTTTCAATTGAATTTTCGGACCCCAACCAACAACTATCAGCCCAATTAAACCAACCCATAACCTAGTATCCAAAACCAGTTATTATAACCCAATAACCCATATCCATAACCCACCCCAACCAGATTTAATCCTGGCCGTTGATCTTAGAAGATCAACGGTCCATGATTCACCTTCCATTTTTAATTACACCCCAACCTAAACCCTACCCCCATTTTCCAAAACCCGCCGCCCTTCGATCCCTTTCCTCCCTCTCTTCTCTCTCACCCCCTTCTAATCCTAGCCCATCGTCACTGATATTCCCTTGATTCATGGGGTTCTCCTTCGATTTCAGGCCTTATCCAGCCTCATCTCTCTACTGGTATTATGATTTTCGTGTTACTTGAGGAATCTCAAGAGACTCAAACCCAAAATTGGTTCAAAGTCTCTCATTTTCTCGGCTAATCCGTCTATGTTCACTCAGATGTCTGTGAGTACTAATATCTTCGTGTTTTACGGCTTCAAATCTCTGGTCCGAACCAGATTTTGATTTACCTCTATTTATTTTCATGAACTTAGTTATTTTTTGTTGAATCTATTAGATCTCTTTATATCTAAAGCGATTTTGAGTTTGTTTAAATCTTTTCCTTGAAGTTTTCTGTTTTTTGCTATTTATTGTTAACCGATTTTATTTTTCCCTAAAAGCTAGGGTTTTGGTTCTAAAGGATTTCTGCAAATTTTTTTTAAGAATTCAAATATTTTCACCTTTAATTTTGTTTTCTTTTTCAACTGATTTTTTTACTTAAACCCCATAAATCTGTCTTTGTAGTTCCTAGGGTTGCGATTATCAGGCTACTTATATTACTATTCTTACTCATTGCTTTAGCTCTGTCAATTAACGTGTTAATTGATTTATTCTCCTAAGTTAGGGTTCAAAATTGTGCTTTCCTTTAATACCGATATTTCCTTATTGGATTTTTACCTGTTCTTTCCTTATGTGTGAATAATAATGATACTTTCCTTATTTCCTTTACTGGCCTGATTTCTGTGCTTTGCCGACTTATAATTGATCTATGGACTTACTGCTTACCTTATTTAACCTTAAACTTGTCTGTTGATTGATTCCGTGCGGGATTTTCCTAGATTTAAGTGATATTTACGTGATTCTGTCCTATTAATTGATTTGTGTTAACCCTAATTGATTGATTAATTGGTTTTTCATACCTTATGTGTGTGTAATTAATTTCATACCTTATTTGGTTTTACTCTGTTGTATGCTATAAAAGCCTTTCATTGTTTTGATTTCAAAAACACCTACCTACTGACTAAGAGACTTACACTAAGACTCTTACACTCTCACACACGCTTTACAACTTCTTTATTGAGCAGCTTTTACAATTTAAAAAAAATCTCTCGAAGTTGTCTGTTCGCTCATAAACTTGAGTTCTTTCTATCACTCTGATTTGCTGCACTGTTTAGCTGGCTGAAAGCCAAGGCTAGACTCTATGGATTCCAATTTCCATCACATTCATGTTTACTTTCTTCCTAACTGGTATGCCTTAACTCATGTTATCTTGTTCTATTATATATGTTTATGTGGTTAGCTTATTTCAAACCTCAACATGCTTCTGTTTGATATAGGATTCCTATATATTTCTTTCTCAATTGCTATGCTTTAGTTATTGTTATCGTGTTCTATTCCATGTGCTTATGTGATTAGTTTATTTCAAACTTCGATATGCTTCTGTTTTCCATGCGGTTCCTGTTTATTTAACTGGCATGCTTTAATTCCTGTTAACCTACTCTGTTTTATGTGCTTATTTGGATAACTATTCAAATCTTAGCATGCTTGGTATATGCTTATATGATTCCAAATAATGATAATTGCTAAACTGAGTTACTCACAATAATGTGAAACCTTGTTTGATTCAGTTGTATGTTCCCTGTTTTGAGCATGGATAAATATTGCAAGCATGTAGTTAATGTGTGGTCAATTCTGTTTGTAATTCAAGTGTCGCTGCTCTTTTGTGATTACTTTAAATACTGGTATGAGTATTTAGTCTGAACAAATACCAACTTGCTTGAGCCATGTGCTGAATATGGCATCTGTTTGTTCTAGGTGGAGTTCTGTTTGCAGTCCTGTAGTTTGAATCTATTTACTCCTGAAATTAAACTATTTTTTCCAAAACTGTCCCCTTACCCTTTATGTACTATTTTCAAACTTCTACTCTTAGTTATCTAGGTTCCTACCACCCCCAGTGTGAGCACTGTCTAGGGTCCTTGAGACTCATCCGAGCTCTGACACATTGGGGCTGGTCTTCTAATCTTTTACAAACTGTTGTTCTGAGTAAGCTTCTAATGTGAGCATTACCCGGGGTCCCTGAGGCTCTTGGGAACTTTGACACACTAGAAGCCCAATTTTGTGTATCATGGATGGACCACCATTATACTTCAGATCTGCTTTGCTTGAAGGCCTGGTTGCAAGGTTTATATTGGTCCTGTCAAGGCTCCCTATAGCGTAATGAATGCTGCTATATAATCTATTCAGTATGGGCTGTAATGATGTAATAATCTATGCAATAAACATATCTGGGGCTTATTAGTAAAAGCTGGGGAGAGGGGGGGGGGGGGGTTCTATATCTTTGTTTAAAAACTCGGGTAGAAATCCTACCTATAGGTCTATTGTATTGATTATGTGAATGTTACTACTCGTTTAGAGATCCTGCCTATAGGGTTTTTTTTGACTATGTGTGACTCTGCATTTTCCATTTTTTGGCATACTAGAGACCCTGCCTATAGTTCTTGTATTAATTCTGCATTAGAAATCCATGTTCATAGAATCTACGCATATTTTCAATCTCAACGTGCATTAGTGATCATACGTATAGGATCTTATTTGTGTAAATTAATAACCTTTCCTGGAAACTTGTTTAAAATTTGCCCACATATGATTAATAGATATCATGCCTATAGAAGATATAAAAACCAGTTTTTACCAATTTAGATACCATGTCTATAGGAATAAAAGGAATCAGTTTCAAAACCTAGAAATCATGTCTATGGGATTTAAACTAATAGATATCATGCCTATAGGGTAAATCAGTTTGTAAACTTATAAATCATGTTTGTAATCAGTTTCAACACTTAAAAATCATATCTATAGGAGCTTATTAATTCCGCAAAATTAGAAAGCATGCCTATAGGGTCTAAAAAAGATAAAACATGTTTTCTTTTACGAATTAAAATCAGTAACTCGCTTAGAAACCATGTTATAGGTCTATAATTAACGATTGTAGATACCATGCCTATATGATTCTGTTAATCAATTCTGGTTATTATTTAGGCAAACCTGTAGGGCTATTAAGAATTCTGGGCCTAACAATTGTGACATCTTGCTGCCTGAAATGTGCCCAGATTCAGAACTTAATCAAATCAGTAGGCAATCAGTGGACCTCGATGGGTGCCTAACACCTTCCCCTCAAGGTAATTTCGAGACCTTACCCCATCTCTGGTAATGAAAACTAATTTCATAAGTCAATTACTCTAGATGACCTAATGCACCTTAATCCGTTAGGTGGCGACTCTTCAAATCTCATACCCCTTCCCAAAAGGAAAGGAGTTGTCTCAGAAATGTCGAAATTTGTTTTTGCGAGGAAAAGGGGGCGCGATAGCATGTCGACTCTGCTGGGGATATTTCTAGGCTCTTACCATAATGAACCTAAATTTTTGTGAATTAGTCTTTAAGCATGTCTTTATTATTCCGTGAATACTTGCATATCCCTTCTCTTCCCACTTTATGTGTATTTACTTGCCTATCTTCAGTTATTTACAATTTCTCTTTCTTGTTTTATTACTCTTTACTGTGGAAACTGACTTGTCTTTTTGTTTTCTTTCTTAAAATGCCTTTACAATTATTAAATACCGCATTTTATTATTTTTCATCGGGCAAATACTTGACAATGTGTTATTTTCTTTTTTTTTTCATAAATCATGCTCAACATCATATTCTACTCGTGCGTAATTAATACCATAGCAACGCTTGATGAGTGTTTGCGCTCTTCCTATATCACCCTATTTGAATTTGGAAAGGCTTATTGTGGTAAAACTAGTCGATCAACGGTGTAGTCGACGGTTTCATGCCTTTCCCCCTCGAGTTGTCCGCTTGAGGGAACCAGTCTAGACCTCGATAGAAACCTACTCTGATTATAATTGCACATGCATCATGGTCAAACCTAGCCAGGGTTGATATGTTGTCCACATAATAACCCTTTAAGGAAATCCTTGTCCAAAGTCCACCAGGGTTTCTATAATCCCAACGGACGCAACCACGATCTGTGCATTATTTCGAGAAATAAATGCCTATACGCTAATCGTTAATGTATAAATAGTCGAATCTGGAGGGGTAAAGGGTATAACCTTGTTTATTTCGCAGAAAATGAGGCACGAAGTCCCTAGGTTCGGCATGGTCCGAGATATACCACCGTAATTGCTGGATTGGTGGGAAATCCTTTGTAATAAGGCAAACGCCATTAGTGACTCATTTACTTATTGTCGTTTTAGGTTCGTGTTATTTACTACATTAATGAAATGAGGTAGTTATTGGCATTAAATTTCTATAAATCTACATGTCTCTAGGCCTACCTAGGGCACAACGAGGGTCCCAAATTAGGACGCGCATTTATATTTCCGCAATACGTGTTTAAATACTGCAAATACCCTTTCAAAACTCCTTACTGACTTGTTTACCTTTTTGTTTTCTTATTCCCATCCCCTAAGGTTGGTTCGCACATACTGGCATCATCAACATATCACACCATCCAGGGCCAGACAAGTCCCCAGGTAGCATGGCTACTAGTGTTATTTAAAAAAAAAATTCTTTTGAGCATTCTGTTTCAAAAATATCTTTCTTTCAGTATTTCGTTTAGAAAAACATAGTTTGAAGTCATTTAAATGCTACTTTGTTCAAAATTTCAGCATTTTTATCAATAATTTGATGTTTTGTTATCATTACCTTTCATATTTTTCCTCCACATCATTACTATTTCTTACCTTGATGAACCAACGACTGTGGCATGTAATGAGACAACGCAACACAAGGACAGTGACTCGGAGGAAATAGACGAAGAGGATGTAATACCTGAGGAAATTATCAAAGAAGTTGAGAATTTTGAGAACAAGCCCAAGTCAAACCTGGACGAAATCGAGATACTCAACTTGGGAGATTCCGAAACTGTCAAGGAAATCCGCATAAGCATCCATTTATCACCGTCAGGAATAGAAGAATACACTCGGTTCCTGAAAGAATATGAGGATATCTTTGCATGGTCATACGACGATATGACCGGATTGAGCACATCCATAGTGGCCCACAAGTTGCCTACAAATCCAATGTGCCCACCGGTAAAGCAAAAACTCAGGAAATTCAAGCCAGATATGAGCCTGAAAATCAAGGAGGAAGTTACTAAGCAGATCAAAGCCAAGGTCCTCAGGGTAGTTGAATATCTAACCTGGTTAGCCAACATTGTGCCTGTTCCAAAAAAGGATGGGAAAGTCAGAGTCTGTGTTGATTATCGGGATCTCTATAGATTTCTTCGCAGGTTACCATCAGATTTGGATGGACGAAGAATACGATGAGAAAACAGCATTCATTACACCATTGGGAGTGTATTGCTACAAAATGATGCCATTTGGTTTAAAAAATGCTGGGGCCACCTACATGAGGTCCATGACAATCATTTTCCATGACATGATACATAAAGAGATAAAGGTGTATGTGGATGATGTCATCATTAAATCCAAGAAGGCCACATATCGCATAGCAGACTTGAGGAGATTCTTTGAACGATTACGGAAGTACAACCTGAAGCTAAACCCCGCAAAGTGTGCATTGGGGTTCCTGCCGGAAAGTTGTTGGGATTCATCGTCAGTCGCCAAGGAATAGAGTTGGACCCATCAAAGGTCAAATCCATCCAAGAATTTCCACCGCCAAAAAGCAATAAATATGTGATGAGTTTCCTAGAACACCTCAACTACATCAGCCGTTTCATAGCACAATCCACAGTAATATGCGAGCCGATTTTCAAAATGCTGAAGAAGGACGTTGCAACCAGTTGGACCAAGGACTGTCAAAAGGCTTTTGATAAAATCAAGGAATACTTGTCCACACCACCAGTCTTAGTCCCTCCGGAGTCGGGTAGACCACTGCTACTCTACCTTGCAGTGTTAGATGGAGCTTTCGATTGTGTCCTAGGACAGCATGACGAGACATGGAGAAAGGAACATGCCATCTATTACTTGAGTAAGAAGTTCACTCCTTACGAAGCATGTTACTCTCTGCTGGAACGCACTTTCTGTGCTCTAACCTGGATAGCTCAGAAGCTAAGGCACTACTTCTGTGCCTATACCACATATCTCATATCAAGGATAGATCCCGTGAAGTACATCTTTCAGAAACCCATGCCTACTGGGAAGCTGGCCAAGTGGAAAATCTTGTTGAGTGAGTTCGACATCATCTATCTAACTCAGAAGGCAGTCAAAGGACAAGCATTGGTAGATCACCTTGCTGAAAATCCTGTGGGAGGAGAATACGAACCCCTAAAAACGTATTTTCCTGATGAGGAGGTATCATTCATACGAGAAGATATTATTGAAGCCTATGACGGTTGGAAGGATTTTTTTCGACGGAGTAGCAAATTTTAAAGGAGTGGGTGTCGGAGCCGTCTTGGTATCAAAAATCGGTCAGCAGTATCCGGTGTCTGCAAAACTCAGATTCCTGTGCACTAACAACATGGCGGAATATGAAGCCTGCATATTAGGGCTCAACCTGGATGTTGATATGAATATTCAGGAACTGTTGGTAATTGGCGATTTAGACCTGCTGGTACATCAAGTACAAGGAGAATGGGCTACCAAGAATTCCAAAATACTGCCATATCTACATCATGTACAGGAAATGAAGAAGCGGTTCACAAGGATAGAATTTTGGCATGTACCCAGAATTCAGAATGAATTCGCAGACGCATTTGCCACCTTGTCATCAATGATACAACATCTAGACAAGAATTCCATCGATCCCATTCCGGTGAGGATTCATAATCAGCCGGCATACTGTGCTCATGTTGAAGAAGAAACGGACGAAAACCCCTAGTTCAACGACATCAAAGAATATTTGACAAAAGCAGAATACCTGGAACATGAAAACCATACTCAGAAACACACCCTTCGGAGATTGTCCAATCATTTCTTCCAAAGCGGAGTAACCCTATTAGGAGAACTCCCGATCTGGGACTGTTAAGGTGTGTTGACGCAAAAGAGGCTTCCAAATTGCTCGAGGAAATACATGTCGGAACCTGCGCCCCACATATGAACGGCTTTATCTTGGCCAAGAAGATACTCAGGGCCGGATACTTTTGGATGACCATGGAAACAGACTGCATACGGTATGTTCAGAAATGCAACCAATGCCAGATACATGCAGACATCATACGGGCACCGCCAAACGATTTTAATGCAACAAGCTCACCTTGGACTTTCGCTGCCTGGGGAATGGATGTCATCGGTCCAATCGAACCCACTGCTTCAAACGGGCACTGGTTTATTTTAGTGGCCATCGATTACTTAACTAAATGTGTTGAAGCTGCATCGTACAAAGCTGTGACCAAGAAAGTCGTCGTAGATTTTGTCAGAGATCAGATTGTTTGTCGATTTGGAGTTCCAGAGTCCATCATTACTGACAATGATGCCAATCTCAACAGTGATCTGATGAAAGCCATGTGTGAAACTTTCAAAATCAAGCACAATATTTCCACAATATACATGCCTCAAATGAATGGAGTCGTGGAGGCTGCCAAAAAAAATATAAAGAACATACTAAGGAAAATAGTAGAGAATCACAATCAATGGCACGAGAAATTACCATTCGCCTTACTGGGATAACGTACCACAATCCGCACATCAACCGGGGCAACTCTCTATCTATTGGTTTATGGTACCGAAGTTGTCATTCCCGCCGAGGTAGAAATTACTTCTTTAAGAATCATACAATAAGCCAAACTCAGCGATGCAGAATGGATAAGGAACTGCTATGAGCAATTAGCCCTCATAGACGGCAAGAGGATGAATGCAGTGTGTCACAGCCAGCTCTATCAGAATAGAATGTCCAGGGCAGCTGGTACAGAAACAGATATTTCCACATCAAGATGAGGCCAAAGGGAAATTCTCTCCCAACTGGCAAGGTCCTTGCATGGTTCACAGAGTACTGACAGGAGGATCACTCATACTCGCAGAGATGGACGAAGAAATCTGGCCAAAGCCAATCAATTCATATGCAGTCAAAAGATACTATGTGTAAACTATTTATGCTTATTCATATGATGTAAATTGAACTACGCTCGACCTGATTCCTGTTTAAGAGGGGATACGTAGGCAGCCCTATGGGTTCGGTCAAAATTCAACAAAATTTCCATTTTTCCCCACAATCAGAAATTGGGATAGAATTTTGAGGAGGACCCTCAAAATTCCAAAGCAAGTTCAGCCAACTGCAGCATATGAAGCAGTCAGAAAAGTCATCTAGTTAATTAGGGCAGAATTTTGAGGAGAACCCTCAAAATTCTACGGCAGAGGAAGTCGCAATGTCTCTAATAATGTCATAGTTTTTGGTTCATCTAATTAACTTCTAAACTGCATACCACTATGTCTTTGAAAATTATACACGCATGCTTTTGAAAAAAAGAAACTTTGCTTTAGCCAAATGCTACCCTAATATTTTGAGCAGGATCTTCAGACAGAACGGAACAAATCAAGCAAGCAAAGGCACGAACCAACCTCCCCCGCAAAACTCACAAATTTTCTTTGGATGCAGGACTATGTCATCGTGATAAACATCATCGCAGCAACACAATCACTATTCACAAAACACATTGTCAGCTAAGAACACTTCACTCTTACTCTTACTCTTACACTTGCATGAGACTAAGCCATGTCTCAATCCTTGCATGAGGCTAAGCCCTGCCTCCCTACTTGCATAAGGCTAAGCATTGCCTTCTCTTTGCATGAGACTAAGCCTTGTCTCAATCCTTGCATGAGGCTAAGCCCTACCTCCCTACTTCCATAAGGCTAAGCACTACCTTCTCTTTGCATGAGACTAAGCTCTGTCTCAATCTTGCATGAGGTTAAGCCCTGCCTCCCTATTTGCATAAGGCTAAGCATTGCCTTCTCTTTGCATGAGACTAAGCTCTGTCTCAATCTTGCATGAGGTTAAGCCCTGCCTCCCTATTTGCATAAGGCTAAGCATTGCCTTCTCTTTGCATGGGACTAAGCACTGTCCCGATCTTTGCATAAGGATAAGTATTGCCTTCTCTTTGCATAGGACTAAGCATTGTCCCAAATTTTGCATGAGACCAAGCTCCGTCTCAATCTTGCATAAGGCTAAGCCCCGCCTCCCTATTGGCATAAGGCTAAGCATTGCCTTCTCTTTGCATGGGACTAAGCATTGTCCCAAATTTTGCATGAGACTAAGCTCTGTCTCAATCTTGCATGAGGCTAAGACCTGCCTCCCTCTTTGCATAAGGCTAAGCATTGCCTTCTCCTTGCATGGGACTAAGCAATGTCCCGAATCTTGCACGAGACTAAGCACTGTCTCTCTTGCATTGTTCTCTTCTCTTGGGCTAAGCTCTGCCTTCAATGTCATACAAGACTAAGCCATGTCTTGTTTCTCCTAGCATCATGTCTTTGCACCTCATGGGTTGAAATATAGCCAACTTTTCTGAAAGCGTCATAGTCTCAAGGCACCATCCTTATAGCCGAAAGACATCATGTCATGGCCTGAGGATCTCTCAAACTTGCACATCATTATTCAAAGGCGTCATGGTTCGGAGGCACCATTTTCATGGCCCGAGAACATCATTCCATGGCATGTGAATTCCTTACCGCACGACTCATGGCCCGGGACGTCATGGTCTAAGGACGTCATCCTCAACCGTCCAAATACAATTATCATGGTCTGAGGGGAATTTGCATCATGTCTAAATTTACGCGAATTTGTACGTATATGCTTAGTACATCTTTTTACATGGAGGTGACCCAGTGAGTAACCGTTATCCCAATAGGAGCAATCCCACTCCAGTTCCTCCAAATTACTTCAAACCTGACCGCTCGCCGTAACCGTTTCACCTATTCGAAACCTTGTGTCCGTCCTTGTGATAACTCCATCGGTTTATTTCACCGGTGGATCCAGAACTACACGCGGCCTGATTCCTATAAAATCAGGGATATGTAGGCAGCTCAGGAGTCAGAGTGCGGCCTATATCTCTCAGATCACTCTATTCGGTCAAAATTGGCCATCATATCTTTACCCGATAACTCTTTCATCCTTCCCAGGTAAAGAGGGGTAGCTATTGATACCCAATTTTTCCCATATATATTTTCAAAATGCATATATATTTTCAAAATAATGCATGAGCATCAATTAGTATTTTTTCATAAAATTTTTGTAATTTTGAATGATTTTTAATTAATTTATTCCATCATTTTATTATCTAAATAATTACTAATTGCATCACAAATGATTTTATAATAATTTTATTGCTTAATTTTATCATTTTATATTTATATTAAGCTTTAATTATTTTATGCATAATTACATTTACATCTTTAGGTTATAATTGCAATAACTTTGTAATAGTAGCCCATGTGTGCATAATTACTTTATTTTACACGAAAATGACTTTTTATATTTTTATATATTAAGTAATTATTTTAAATCATTTTCATACACAAATAGAATTTTTCATCATTTATTAACTATATTTATAAATTATTTTATTAAATTAAGTGGGTATTTAAAATATAGCCTCTTTCAATTAAATTTTCGAACCCCAGCCCAACAACTATCAGCCCAATTAAACCAACCCATAAACCAGTACCCAAAACCAATTATTATAACCCAATAACCCATATCCATAACCCGCCCAACCAGATTTAATCATGGCTGTTGATCTCAGAAGATCAGCGGTCCATGATTTACCTTCCATTTTTAATTACACCCCAACCTAAACCCTACCCCCATTTTCCAAAACCCGCCGCCCTTCGATCCTTTTCCTCCCTTTTTTCTCTCTCACCCCCTTCTAACCCTAGCCCGTCGTCACTGATATTCCTTTGATTCATGGGGTTCTCCTTCGATTTCAGGCCTTATCCGGCCTCATCTCTCTACTGGTATTATGATTTTCATGTTACTTGAGGAATCTCACTAGACTCAAACCCAAAATTGGTTCAAAGTCTCTCATTTTCTCGGCTAATCCGTCTATGTTCACTCTGATGTCTGTGAGTACTAATATCTTCGTGTCTTATGTCTTCAAATCTCGGGTTCGAACCAGATCTTGATTCACCTCTGTTTATTTTCACGAACTTAGTTATTTTTGATTGAATCCCTTAGATCTCTTTAGATCTAAAGCGATTTTGAGTTTTTTTAAATCTTTTCCTTGAAGTTTTCTGTTTTTTGCTATTTATTGTTAACCAATTTTATTTTGTCCTAAAAGCTAGGGTTTTGGTTCTAAAGAGATTTATGCAAAAACTTTAAGCATTCAAGTATTTTCATCTTTAATTTTATTTGCTTTTTCAACTGATTTTTTTTTACTTAAGCCCCATAAATCCGTCTTTGTAGTTCCTAGGGTTTCGATTATCTGGCTACTTATCTTACTATTCTTACCCGTTGCTTTAGCTCTGTCAAATAACGTGTTAATTGATTTATTCGCCTAAATTAGGGTTCGAAATTTTGCTTTCCTTTAATACCGATATTTCCTTATTGGATTTTTACCTGTTCTTTCCTTATGTGTTATTAATAATTGGTGATACTTTCAGTCGGGCTACCTCTTCTCGAAGCTGTCTGCAATCCTCGATCCTATGACCGTGGGTACCGTGATATTCACATATCAAGTTAGGTTTCCTTTACGAAGGGTCTGATATCACGGGTCTTGGCCACCTGGTGTCCTTGATTTTACCTATGGCCGATACGATGTCTGAAACATCAATGTTGAAGTTGTACTCAGATAGACGGGGTGCCTCTACCGGCCCTATATGCCTATCGGATCCTGCTTTGCTCACGATTCCCCGAGGGTTTTGGCCTCGGTCCATCCTTTGGTCACTTCGAGGTATGTTACGCCTCAGGATACTTCTCCGATTTTCTATATACGGTTGATACCTTTCTTTGCTTGGCCTCGGCTCTCTTTCTGGGAGCCTTAATTTCTTTGCTAAGATCCTTCTGGGATACACCGAGTCTGAAGGGGCTTCCAATTGGTCATCCTCGACTCTGATCTTTGACCGATACCTGTTGTGCACATCCGCCCAAACTAAAGCGGGATACTCGATCAAGTTTTGCTTCAACTGCTTTGAAGCTATCGAGCTTTGTTCATTCAAGACCTGGGCTAAGGCTTGCACTGCCCAATCATCGGAGCGGTGGTAATTCCATCCGTTCCAGTTGGGAGCAGGATACGAACTCCCTTAGCATCTCATTCTCTCTTTTTCTGACCTGAAATTGAAAATTCTTGGACAAGAAAAAGTGTAAAGAATAACTTGTGTTTTTAGAAAATCAGCACTAAAACAATCAATATTATTTTTAGCCCCATGGTGGGCGCCAAATTATTTATCTTGAAAATGGTAATTACAATTATATTTGATTTTGTGGTTCTCAAAATAGGTGATCTATTTTGATACCAGTTGTTTAGGCAATATATGCTAAGTGAGAAGTAATAAAATGATATAATAGCAAAGGATAATGGAGTTATGCAACCCGAGCAGATAAGAGACAGGGTCTCGAGTTGATCGAGAACAGGACCTCGAGTTCTAGCTCGAGGGCTTGACAGGGGATGACCGATGAAGATATAACAGTATTGAAGGCCTCGATGATGGCCTTTTTATGATCAATAACGAGTAATAAATAAAGAACAACTAATGAACACAATAAATGAAAGACAATAAATCAATGGAACAATTGTAGAGAATGTTTGAGTTAGAGAGCAGAGAATGTTCTTGTTCTTGTATTGAATATCATGTATGTTACAAAATGGAAAGGGTCCCCTTTATATATGAGGGGAAATCCCAACATAGTACATGTGTAATTATTACAAAGAGAAATGGCTAGTACATCCATTTAATGCCACGGTACGGGCTTGTACTATTTTGCGTACTTGGTCATCTTTAACCACGTGCCTTTTGGGAATTTTCCGCTTTTCCATGTTGGTCTTCGATTTGCACCGCCTAGAGGTCAAGCGCGGAGATTCCTCGACATACCTCCTCGATGTAAAAACTCGACTGCTTCGAGCCTTCTGAAGACTGGCCATGAAGCGCCGTAATGATCATAAAATTGGGCTCTCCGATTTTAGCCGTATACAGATAGTCCCCGCGTTTATTAGAATGAAGTGATAAGAAACATTCTTGAATTATTGCCTCTTAGATATCCCTATTATGACATCAACCTAATCAGAACATTAAATGACGTGACGTAAAGGCTGCGCAGAGGTCGTTGTCAACACGATTATCGAGAAGCCCATGAACTGCTATTGGTTCGACCTTTCCACTTCAAACATGCCCAAAGGGCTTCTATAAATACTTCAATCGCTTGCCTTTTCATAATTTTACAACATCTTCAAATCTTCAAAACTTTTTCGAGGGGCGAGAGAAAGCCTCGATGGAGGCTGACGTTGCCGGTAGATTTTAATCGGGCACGTCGTTTTCTCCAGGGTAGATACGATATGCCCAAGACAGGAATAACCCCGGTTTAGGGACCTCTCATGGAGGGGATGATGCATTTAGAGATTATTTTGAAGGTGTTTAGGAGGAGACTGATATCGATTCCCCCGCTGCCCTTGAGGAGGTCGAGAGGCTTGAAAATCAGGTGACCTTCTTGATATAATATGTTATGCTTCGGATTTCTACTCTTGCTTTCTAACTTTCTTCCTTTGTGTTGTAGGTCAAGAAGCTGTATGACCAAGCCTTCTCCAAGATGCAAGATGAGTTGACTCATCATGGAGAGGAGCTTGAGAAGCTTATATCGGAGTCAGTTGAGCTGGAGGCTCTATGTGCCCAAAAAGAGGAGGAGTTGATCAACCCTTGGGCATGCTCGGAGAGAGCGCTCCAAGAGAGGGCCGACTTCATCGAGCAGGTACTCGGGTACCCACAATTTTATCTTTCATTTCCATACTTGGTGCTAATCGCCTTTTCTTCTCCATTTTCTCAGATTAGGCAGAAGGATGCCCTAGTGGGGCAGCTCCGAGAGGATGTTGTGGCCAAGGACGCTGAAATCCTTGAGCTAGCGCGGCTGAATGATGTCATGGCATCGGAGAGGGACGCACTTCGGGAGAATCTATCCTCGATTCAAGACCTTCTTCGGGGTGCTCAGAAGGAGGCTGCTGCATTATCTGCAGCCAAGTCTGAGGCCGATGAGTTTGTCTCTTCATACAAAAGTGATGATGCTGGCGTGAATGATCAGGCCGGGGAGATATCCGAGAAGGCCGAGCTAAAACTGGCTCGGGCAGTTACTCATGCCCGCTTGCAAGACATGAGGCAAGACTTCGAGGAAGCAAGTGCTAAAGGTGTCAATCTCTCTGCCGAAATTGAAGAAGCCAGGGACCTGGAGGAAGAATCGGCGATTTCAACTATGTCAGATGAGGGCTCTGAAAGCGGCTCGGGCAGCAGTGAAGGCGAAGAGTAGATTCTCCTACTGTTTTGATTTTTCCTTTTTTGTACATGGGACCCTCGGGGGAGGGTTTTGTAAAAATACCCTTGTAAATACATTTTTTTGGAATAAAAAAGATCTCTTCGTTTCATATCTTCCAAACTTTGCTCTTCAATGCTTATGCAAAAGTCGACTTTCAAGCTTTGAATTTAGCTCTTTGGAAACCGTACTTGCAATAATAGAGCCCCTCAAGATCAGACACCTTCTCGAGGCTAGGTTTTCATGGGGGTTTCAATCCCTCGAACGCTGTGTGACAGTGTCATTCATATGACATGAACGTGAAGTGACCGAGGTGGCCCCGCCGGTACACTTCCCAAAAGTTATAATAACTTGTCAGAATTAATTGGCCTTCAAAGTAGTTGAATAGTCTCCACTTGTTCTATATATATATATATATATATATATATATATATATATATATATATATATATATATATATATATATTCACTCACTTTTTCTTCAGTTTGGGTCTTGCAACTTTGCAAAACTAATTTCCTCTTTAACGTTCTCTTCATTTTCTCAACTTGCGAAACTGCTTGAGTTTCCTTCCTCTTTGTCTTTGTTCAAGTAGTTATGGCTGTGAGGAGAGATTGCGGATGGGGAGAAAATGTGACGTTGCAGATACCTTCCCGAGAAGAGAATATTATGACCTACGTGGAGGGATTCTTGAACGTGTATACGTATCCTTTCACATTAGGTCCCCTAGGCTAGCCAACCATCACATAACTAATCATTTGATCTATTATAATATTTCAAAAATCAATAATAATCAGTAAATAGAGTATAAAATAATTTCTTTAAGACTTTACGCCGCAATAGTAATCTAACAGTCTAAACAAATCCCCCAAGACTAGAGTCAACCGATCATGAGCATCTAAGAAATAAACTAACTCTGCAATTGTCATATTAATGTCTATGAATCAAATACTAAGTACTAAATGAAGAAGGGAAGTGGAAATCCCAAACGCTGATGACAACGAGCTCAGACGACTACTGCTCCGAACCAGTACCTGGATATGCACACAGGGGTGCAGGGAGTAATGATGAGTATGCCAACTCAGTAGTAATGAAAATAAGTCATAGTCTGAAGTATATGGACAGACATCACAAAACACCAATCCACAAAACAGTAAAACATCAAGTCTCAATACAGTATACATAAGTTCGAAAACCAGTTTCCATAAAATCCTTTTGAAACAAGTATATTTTCAATATATCTCAGTAAAACTCTCAGTAATATCAGTTTGAAAAATCAAGTGAATCATAGTCAAAACTTAGTAAAATATCATCATAAAACTGCCCCTTAGACCATAATCATCACTCGTAACAATTTCCCTCAGCACCTCACCATCACTCAGTATCAGCCCCGCGGGCAACCTTACTGTCACTCATTGCCTCCCAATCACTCATCACTCGGCACTCGCACTCGGTAGGTACCTGCACTCATTGGGGGTATGTACAGACTCCGGAGGGGCTCCTACAACCCAAGCTCTATAAACAAGCCAAATCATGGCATCAATCACTCTCAGACACTCGGCCTCTCTCATATCATAGCATCCTCACAATATTGGCCCTCGGCCTCACTCAGTCAGACACTCTCAGCATGCCATTCGGGCCATAAATAAAATAGGGTTCTCGACCCAAAATAGTATCTCATTTCAAGAAATAGTAATATTATCAAATAAGAGTGTCAAAAATTTCACAAGAAAGACTGAGTGTAAAATCATAGTTTCAAAGTGAGGAATATCAGTAAAATAGCCCTCAAGGGGTTAAAACAGATCGGCACTAGGCCCCAAACATGGCTTACAGCCCAAGTATAATAAAACATAGTAATACTAATAACCATATGCTTTAAAAGAGGTTTCGCAACTCAATAGTTGCCTAAAATGATACATTTTTTCCAAATTTCCAATTCGTGCACGCCCCACACTCGTCATCCAGTGTGTGCGTCACTCCAAATCCGTAAAAGGATGTAAAGTCTGGGGTTTCATACCCTCAGGACAGGATTTAAAAATATTACTTACCTCAAACTATCCCAAAAATCTACTCTGCAACCCGCTTTCCTCTCGAATCAACTTCCGATTGCTACAAATCTATAAAGATCAAATCTTTCTCATCAAATTATGCTAAGGGAATGAATTCCAATTGAATAATACCAATTTTAGCACAAAACCCGACCCCCAGTCCCGCATATCGGAACACGACAAATGTTATACCAAAATGTTCTTCATCATCTCACGAGTCCGTACATATAAAGAACTCTAAAATCAGAGTTCGTTTGACCCCTCAAATCATCCCCTAAAGGTCTCATAATCTCAAGCCCTAATTCCATCTTTTTCTACTGATATTAATAAATTAAACGGTGATAATTTGATCCTTAATCACATATAATCGAGTTTTAGGGTCCAAAATCCTTACCTCAATGAATAACAATGATTTCCTCTCTTAAAAATCGCCTCAAAAGCTTCTTCCCGTTAAAAAATGGTGAAAAGGTGGGTTATGGTCGCGGAGGGTTTTAATTTATACTTCCCAGGTCCGGACACTGTGCGATCGCGGCTCCAGGAGTGCGTTCGTGCAGCACTGCCAAGTCCTACCCTACGCGATTGCGTAGCTACACCCGCGCTCTCACAGAACAATTAGTCAACCCCTTCTCACGTGCCAAGACCTTATGCGATCGTGCCCAGCCAAACGCGACCGCACTGGCTTCCTCACTCCTCTCTCTGCGATCGCGACCTTGTACCTGCGGTCGCATAGAGTAATTTTCTGGGCCTCACCAACTAACCTGTGCGATCGCATACATCACCCTGCGACCGCATAGAAGAATTTCACACCTGCAACACACCAGCAAAACAGTTATTTTTCTAAGTCCAAAAGTGCCCGTTAACCCCCGAAATCAATCCCGAGCCCCTCGTGACCCCAACCAAATTTACCAACACATCATAAATGATCATTCAAACTTAGTTGCACTCTTGGAACACCAAAAATAACATCAAAATACCAAAATCACGTCGGATTCAAGCCAAAGAACTTTGAAATTTCTAAAATTCACCAACGATGCCGAAACTATCCAAAACACATCCGATTGACCTAAAATTTTGCAGACATATCCAAAATGACATTACGAATCTGTTCCAACTTCCAGAATTCCATTCCGACCCCTATATCCTATTTTCCACTGCCGATCGGAAATCACCAAAAACTAACTTTCGCCAATTCAAGCCTAATTCTACATCGGACATCACAAAATTATTCTGAACACAATCCTAAGTCCCAAATCACCTAAAAAGTCTATTCGATCCATAAAATCCGCATTCCGAGGTCATTTACCAATAGTCAACTCTCAGTTGACTTCTCCCACTTTAAGTCTATTCTTAAAGACAAAGTGACTAAATTCTCACTACAACCATCCCGATTCCGAGCCTACCAACACTAACACATCATAAACAGTATAACCAACCTATGAGAAGGCAATAATAGTAATTATAATTCAAGTTCTACGTGACGATCGACCGGGTCGTTACATTCTCCCCCTCTTAAACAAACGTTCATCCTCCAACGGGTCTAGAAACATACCTTGAGTCTCAAACAAGTGAGGATATCTGCTCTGCATCTCCCACTCGGTCTCCCAAGTAGCCTCCTCCACTGGCTGACCTCTCCATTGTACCTTCACTGAAGCTATATTATTGGACCTCAACTTTCTGACCTGACGATCCAAAATTGCTACTGGCTCTACCTCATATGACATATCACCCTCGAGCTGGACTGTGATGAAGTCTAACACATGAGACGGGTCACTAACATGTTTCCTGAGCATCGACACATGAAATACCGGATGAACACTCGATAGGATGGGTGGCAAGGCAAGTCTATAAGCCACCTCTACAACCTTCTGAAGTACCTCAAAAGGACCGATAAACCGTGGACTCAACTTTCCCCTCTTTCCGAACCTCATAACACCCTTCATGGGTGATACCTTCAGCATTACCTTATCACCTACCATAAAAGACACATCCCGGACCCCACGATCCGCATAACTCTTCTGTCTAGACTGCGCGTGTGAAGTTGCTCCTGAATTAACTTCACCTTCTCTAACGGATCCTGAATCAAATATGTGTCCAATAGCCTAGCCTCACCGGGCTCGAACCAACCAACCGGAAATCTACACCTCCTACCATATAAAGCCTCGTACGGGGCCATCTGAATACTAAACTGGTAGCTATTATTATATGCAAACTCCACTAGTGGCAGAAACTGATCCCATGAGCCACCAAAATCAATCACATAGGCCCGCAACGTGTCCTCTAAAATCTTAATAGTCCTCTCCGGCTACCCGTCGGTCTGAGGATGAAATGTTGTGCTCAACTCTACCTGAGTACCCATACCTCTCTGCACGTCCCTCCAAAACTAAGATGTGAATTGAGTACCTCTGTCAGAAATGATAGAAACTGGAACCCCATGCAATTGGACAATCTCCCGGATGTACATAGCAGCTAACCGCTCTGAAGTATAAGTAGTACCAACATGAATGAAGTGCACGGACTTGGTCAATCTATCCACAATGACCCAAATAGCATCAAAACCCTTCGAAGTCTGTGGAAGCCCAACTACGAAGTCCATAGTGATCCGCTCCCACTTCCACTCCGAATATCTAATCTCTGAAGTAATCCTCCTGGTCTATGGTGCTCATACTTGACCTGCTGGTAGTTGAGACACCGTGCTACATACTCAACAATATCTCTCTTCATCCGCCTCCACCAATACTGTTGTCTCAGATCCTGATACATCTTTGCGGCACCCGGATGGATGGAATACCGCGAGCAGTGGGCCTCTACTAATATCAACTCTCGAAGCCCATCCACATTGGGCATGCAAATACGGCCCTGAATCTAATACGGCCCTGAATCCTCATAACACCGTCATCACCAATAGTCATATCCCTGGCATCACCTCCACGGACCCTGTCCTGAAGTACTAACAAATACGGATCATCATACTGCCGAGCTCTAATCTGATCATAAAGAGAAGACCGGGAAGCCATGCTAGCTAATACCCACGGAGGGTCTGACAAATCCAATCTCACCAACTGACCCGCTAAAGCCTGAACATCAAGTGCTAAAGTTCGTTCTACTGCTGAAAGGTAAGCTAGTCTTTCTCATCAATTATGCTAAGGGAATGAATTCTAATTGAAAAATACAATTTTAGCAATAAACCCGACCCCCGAGCCCACATATCAAAACTTGATAAATTTTATACCAAAATTTTCTTCATCATCTCACGAGTCCGTACATATAAAGAACTTCAAAATCGGAGTTCGTTTGACCCCTCAAATCATCCCCTAAAGGTCTCGTAATCTCAAACCCTAATTCCATCTTTTTCTATTGATTTTCATAAATTAAACGATGATAATTTGATCCTTAATCACATATAATCGAGTTTTAGGGTCAAAAATCCTTACCTCAATGAAGAACAATGATTTCCTCTCTTAAAAATCGCCTTAAAAGCTTCTTCCCGTTCAAAAATGGTGAAAAAGTGGGTTATGGTCGCGGAGGGTTTTAATTTATACTTCCAGGTCCGGACACTGTGCAATCGCGGATCCAGGATGCATTCACGAAGCACTGCCAATTCCTACCCTACGCGATCGCGTAGCTACACCCGCACAGAACAATCAATCAACCCCTCCCCACGCGCCAAGACCTTATGCGATCGTGCCAAGCCAAACGCGACCGCACTGGCTTCCTCACTCCTCTCTCTGCGATCGCGACCTTATTCCTGCGGTCGCATAGAGTAATTTTCTGGGCCTCACCAACTAACCTGTGCGATCGCATACATCACCCCACGACCGCAATGAAAAATTTCACACCTGCAACACACCAGCAAAACAGTTATTTTTCTAAGTCCAAA
Organism: Nicotiana paniculata; assembly: GCA_005239505.1. Taxonomy (NCBI): domain Eukaryota; kingdom Viridiplantae; phylum Streptophyta; class Magnoliopsida; order Solanales; family Solanaceae; genus Nicotiana; species Nicotiana paniculata. The sequence goes on from ML365483.1 coordinate 24,687, forward strand.
TGTGCCCGTTAACCCCCGAAATCAATCTCGAGCCCCTCGGGACCCCAACCAAATTTACCAACAGATCATAAATGATCATTCAAACTTAGTTGCACTCTTGGAACACCAAAGATAACATCAAAATACCAAAATTACATCGGATTCAAGCCTAAGAACTTTGAAATTTCTAAAATCCACCAACGATGCTGAAACTATCCAAAACACATCCGATTGACCTAAATTTTGCAGACATATCCAAAATGACATTAAAAATCTGTTCCAACTTCCGGAATTCCATTCCGAGCCTGATAGCTTATTTTGCACTGCCGACCGGAAATCACCAAAAACTAACTTTCGCCAATTCAAGCCCAATTCTACACCGGACATCACAAAATTATTCCGAACACACTTCTAAGTCCCAAATCACCTCACGAAGCTATCCGAGCCATAAAATCCACATTCCGAGGTTGTTTACCAATAAGTCAATTCTCAGTTGATTTCTCCCACTTTAAGGCTATTCTTAAAGACTAAGTGACTAAATTCTCACTACAACCATTCTGATTCCGAGCCTACCAACACTAACACATCATAAATAGTATAACCAACCTATGACAAGGCAATAACAGTAATTATAATACAAGTTCTACGTGACGACCGACCAGGTCGTTACAATGCCGGAAGAGATCCCCGATCTTGCGGACTGGACTCGGAGGCTGGCAGCTTCTTCGTCCTATGATGAACACAAGTGGCGGGATATATCAAAGGGTATATTGGAAGCAAAGCACCACGATATGTGCCATGTGATTGTCTTTCAAGGAATGCTTTTCTTTATGTGTATTAACTATGTCGCCGCAGGCGTTGGTAGATTCTCTGAGGTGAGATCGTGCCCCTTCGAGGAGAGGGAAGGGTCGTCGGCTTCGGAGCCGAGGGAGGATAATAAGCAGAAAAGGTCCTCGATGTATGAGGACATTCTCAATGAGGCGAGGACTGCCCGAAGACACAAAGGAGACGTTGCCGCTGAAGAGGACTTTATATACGTCGGTCATTCTATGGACAATAACTCTCCTCGGGAGGATAGTTCTTCGTCTACGGCTCGAACCATGGGCCCTCTCGAGGTTGCCGATCCTGCTAGGCTTGAGGCCTCTAATCTTGAGGGAGAGGTTCCACGAGAGGGAAAGAGCAAAAGTCTTTTACCACCGTCTGTTTCCCCCCTCGAAGGTACTTCGAGGGACGCTCAGGGCTAGGGGCCACCTAAATCAAGTGGGGTCTCGAGCGGTCATATCCCCATCGAGAGCGGTTCAACTGGGTCGATGGGACCAGTCTAGTAGAGCACGCTCAACGTTTGAGGAGGCTCAGCGGCTCTGCTCCGTTGTGAGTTTTGTCTGACTTTGTTGGTTTTTCAGTTTTGTATTTTCATCTTTTGAATCGAAGCTTCTTTTTTGTAGGCTTTTGACAAGCTCAAGTCTGAGTTGCTCCATTGCGAGGCCAAGTTGCGGGAAACCTTGGGCAAGGAGAAATATCTCAGGCTTCTTTGTAATGAGAAGACAAGAGAGTTGATGTACCTTCGATCAGATATGAATCGAAGTCGAGATCACGAAGGATACTTGAGCAACAGCTAATCCTTATTTTTAGAGAGTACGTGCTTCCTATCCCGCCTTCGAGAACTAATGTTTCAGTGCTTCAGTTTCAGAGAAAAACGGAGGCGTTGGAACGCCTTTGGGGCGAAGTCGGACAAGTCAATTCTGAATGCAAAGAGTTGAAGGCGCAAATAGGTGTTCATGTAGCGGCCCAAAGGAATGCTTTAGCCAAGGCTTCTACCCTCGAGATACAACTTCGCAATGCTCGAGAAGAGAGCTCAATTTAGACGAGTAGGATTGCCAAGCTCGAGACTGATCTTTTGAATATGAAGGTTGAGGTTGTGCACGCCCGGGCTGAAGCTGAAGAGGTTCGAGCAAAGGACGATAAGAAAGTGGCCATTTATTTGAAAGATGTTGCTGATGCTCGGGCTGAGCTGAGGGGAGCCTTTGACAGAGAGAGGAGGGAAAATGAGTATGCCCGATGCAGGTCTCGGAGGGATACCCTCGAAGAGATTCATGCTAGGGGATTTGATCTCTCGAAAGAGATAAAGCAGGCCAAGGCGGATGAGATCGATGCCAAGTTTTTCCTTTCTTCTGGTGCCGATGCTGATATTTTTGAAGGCTGCCGAAGGAGCTGGTTCCTAGAGCATACTAGGTTTTTCTTCCTTGTCCTTTGTAAAAACTCTTATGGGAGCATTGTAAATGCATATTTGTAATACACACACACACATATATATATAGAAAATTCTTTGGTATTTCTGATTTGCTTGTCGATAATTAGCCCGATGAATTGGACTTCGAAATGAAACCCTTGGGGTTATAAATTGGCCCTGAGGCTTTTTAGGCTGTCCTATGGGCTCTTATGCATTTGGCCCTTAGGTGATTTAGTTAACCGTTTCGGGCTCAGTCTTCGAGTCGGGTTTCGAATCGAGCTCATCAAATATTAGGTTTTTTAGATCGGCCCTGAGGCTCTTTAGGTTGGCGCTTAGGCTCTTACGCATTGGGTAGGTATGCTCTTTGATATGGTTGGCGCTTGGTCTCTTACGCATTTGGCACTTAGGCGCTTTAGTTAACCGTTTCGGGATCAGTCTTTGAGTCGGGTTTCGACTCGAGCTCATCGACCCTTAGGTTTTTTAAATCATCCCTGAGGCTCTTTAGGCTGGTGTTGAGATTACGCATTGGGTCGGTACGCTCTTTAATGTAACTGGCGACTTGGGCTCTTACACATTGGGTCGGTACAACCTTTAATGTAGCTGGCAACTTGGGCTCTTACGCATTGGGTCGGTACGACCTTTAATGTAGCTGGCGACTTGGGCTCTTACGCATTGGGTTGGTACGATCTTTAACTGGTTCTTTTCAAAGTTTTTCAAAGTAATTGGAGGTCTGTGGTTTTATGGCAAGAGTCGGATGTCTCCGAGTCGCGTTAGTTTGGCGGAAGCCTTATGACGGTGGTCATTGTATTTGGCCGTAGCCTTTTAGTCCCCGAGTGAGATAGCCTCGGCATCTATATCGAGGGTATGCCTTTTTAGGGGTCTTACAAGTTTGGATATATAGCCTTGACTTTGATATCGGGATTATGCCATTTTAAGGTCTTACAAATTTGTACATGCCTTGCTTGAGGTCTTACATTTTGATGTTGCCTCATGGATGGCTTACATTGGTGCCTTATGGAGGGCTTATGAGCTTAACGTTTCCGGCCCTGAGGTCTTATGGCTTCGAGTTTTTGATGACTCAATGGGGTGACTGTCGAGGACAGTCCCGGAGTCGGGGTTATGCCTTTTTTAAGGTCTTACAAATTTAACGTTGCCTCGTTGAGGGCTTACAGGTTTGAGTAGGCCTTGTTGAGGTTTTAGATTGTAGATATTGCCTCATGGAGGGCTTATACTGTTGATATTGCCTCATGGAGGGCTTATGTTGTTGATATTGCCTCATGGAGGGCTTATGTTGTTGATATTTCCTCATGGAGGGCTTATGCTGTTGACATTGCCTCATAGAGGCTTACATTGGTGCCTCATGGAGGGCTTATTAACTCGAAGTTTCCGACCCTGAGGCCTTACGATTTCGAGTTTTTGGTGTCAGTCCCCGAGTGTCTGAGAAATTTCTGGCCCTGAGGCCGTTTCTTGTGAAAATAGCAAACTTCTTTGACACACGAAGTGTTTTGATGATAAAAGATTCTCCTTTGATTACTTGGTACAAGTATACATTTTTCTTTACCATCGAGGGCTCGATTATTCTATGTGGGCACGGTTCATTCGACCGTTGGGTCCTATACATCGTTCTCCTGTCGAGACCCTCCTTGGCATATTTTAGTTTTTTCGAGGAGGTGATCTCTGGGGGCATGCCCCTCAGTATTTGAGGTTGATCGAAGAGAAGCCTTGAATACTTGGTGAGTTCTCCTTAGGTAGCATATGGATGTTTCCTCATTAAAAACCTCGTCAGTAAAACCCATTTGGGATAAAATCTGACGTGAGGGAAAAAGAGCGCAACGCATGCTTTAAAACCTAAGGCCTTCGAGCTGGAGGGTGCTTCGATTCCTTTCAATCGAACACCTGCACATAGGCTAGTGTAAAACGTGAAGGAAAGAGGGAGAGGATTGTACCTTAACTACGATGGCGTTCAAGCCTCGATATGCTTCAGTTATTCGTTCTGAGGACGCGACATGGTCTTTTATTCATTCATTGAGAATGCAGTTTGTGATCGCTACTTGGCTGCTTGCTTATTTTTTGGATCCTTCGATGTAGAAGGTGCCGGCATCGGTGCCACATCGTGCACTGCAAACATTTCTTTTGATGTGGGCTACTCTCCATAAACTATTTTTACTCCATCCTTCATAGGAAACTTCATCATTTGATGAAGGGTTGACGACACCACCCTAATACTGTGAATCCATTGCCTTCCAAGCAATGTATTGTATCTCATGTCACCTTCGATGACATGAAACTTGGTATTTTGAATTGTACCGGCCACGCTGACTGGGAGGATGATTTCCCCTTTCATTGTTTCGCTCGCCATGTTGAATTCGTTGAGGACACGGGAGGCGGGCACGATGTGGTCGAGCAATCCGAGTTGCTCTACCACCCTCGACCTAATTATATTGGCCGAGCTACCTAGATTCATGGGCACACGTTTAACCTGAAATTTATTTAAAAGAAAAGAAATTACCAGTGCATCATTATGAGGTTGAGACAAGGTCTCGATGTCCTCTTCGCTGAATAAAAGAGCATCTTCAGGTATGTAGCTCCGAGGTCGCTTTTCCCTGGTGATGGATACTTCTGTTTGCTTGAAAATGGGTCCCTGAGGGATGCCGACTTCTCCAATAATCATGTGGATGACGTGTTGTGGTTCTTCTGTTTCATTTTTCCTGTTCGCTTCTCTTTCCCGAAATTGGTTTTTAGCTCGGTCACTGAGGAACTCTCGAAGGTGCCCTTTGCTAATCAGTCGAGCTACCTCTTCTCGAAGCTGTCTGCAATCCTCGGTCCTATGACCGTGGGTACCGTGATATTCACATATCAAGTTAGGGTTCCTTTGCGAAGGGTCTGATAGCACGGGTCTTGGCCACCTGGTGTCTTTGATTCTACCTGTGGCCGATACGATGTCTGAAATATCAATGTTGAAGTTGTACTCAGATAATCGAGGTGCCTCTACCGGCCCTATGTGCCTGTCGAATCCTACTTTGTTCACGAGTCCCCGAGGATTCTGGCCTCGGTCCATCCTTTGGTTACTTCGAGGTATGTTACGCCTCGGGATACTTCTTCGATTTTCTATATATGGTTGATACCTTTATTTGCTTGCCTAGGATCTCTCTTTGGGAGCCTTAATTCCTTTGCTAAGAGCCTGCTGGGATACACCGAGCCCGAAGGGCTTCCAATTGGTCATCCTCGACTCTGATCTTTGACTGATACCTGTTGTGCACATCCGCCCAAACTATAGCGGGATACTCGAAGTTTTGCTTCAACTGCTTTGAAGCTATCGAGCTTCGTTCATTCGAGACCTGGGCGAAGGCTTGCACCGGAGCGGTGGTAATTCCATCTGTTCCAGTTGGAAGCGGTATACGAACTCCCTTAGCATCTCATTCTCTCTTTATTTGATTTGAAGACATCAGACTTCCTCGTAGAGACCTTGATGGCACCAGCATATGTCTTCACAAAAGAGTCTGCTATCATGGCAAATGAATCTATCGAGTTCGGGGGCAGGTTATGATATCACATCATGGCCCCTTTGCATAGTGTTTCTCCAAATATTTTCAATAAGACCGGATTCAATCTCGTCATCTTTTAGGTTGTTCCCTTTCACAGCACAAGTGTAAGTAGTAATGTGCTCATTGGGGTCTGAGGTCCCGTTGTACTTCAGGAAATCGGGCATTCTGAATTTCTTCAAGATGGGCTTCGGAGCCGCACTTGATGGGAATGGCTTTTGCACGAACTTTTTCGAATCTACACCCTTCAGAATCGGAGGTGCGCCCGGGATCAGATCGACCCTTGAGTTATAGGTCTCCACCTTTTTGTCGTTAGCTTCTATCTTCTTTTCGCATGATTCAATCTACTTTGTGAGGTCCTAGAGCATCTTCATAATAGCGAAGTCGACAGCTGACCCATTATTGCTCGACCTTTCTGGTGCCTGTTCGACTCGAGGAGCCGTTTTTTGGTGGTGTTGTGCTTGGAGTTCTCTGATGGCTTTGTAGTTGAGCAATAGCCACCTATTGTGCTTGCAACATCTCAAAAATGACATGAAGGCTGACTTCCCTTTCCTTTTGAGCAGAGGATCTATGTGCTTCACGCTGGTCTCCTTCGTGCACACTTTCATCTTTATGAGAGTTTACATCGACATGTTGAGTGTTGTGTGAGCCTTCATCGACGGGGATTTGCACTGGTGCCTCTTCAAGGTTTTGTGGTGGTACACCGGCACCTGAAGTAGTTGCGCCGTTATCTCCATGATCCTCAGGACCGTTGTTTTCATGTGCATTCACTAAGTTTGACATTTTCTGACTTGAAATTGAAGATTCTTGGACAAGAAAAAGTGTAAAGAATAACTTGTGTTTTTAGAAAACCAACACTAAAACAATCACTATTATTTTTAGCCCCACGGTGGGTGCCAAACTGTTTACTTAAAAAATGGTAATTACAATTATATTTGATTTTGTGATTCTAAAAATACGTGATCTATTTTAATACCAGTTGTTTAGGCAATAGATTCTAAGTGAGAAGTAAGAAAATGAGATAAGAGCAAAGGATAATGGAGTTGTGCAAACCAAGCAGATAAGAGACGGGGTCTCGAGTTGATCGAGAACAGGACCTCGAGGTCTAGCTCGAGGGCTTGACAGGGGATGACCGATGAAGGTATAACAGTATTGAAGGCCTCGACGATGGCCTATTTATGATCAATAACGGGTAATAAATGAAGAACAATTAATGAACACAATAAATGAAAGGCAATAAATCAATGGAACAATTTGTAGAGAATGTTTGAGTTAGAGAGCATAGAATGTTCTTGTTCTTGTATTGAATATCATGTTTGTTACAAAATTACAAGTGTCCCCTTTATATATGAGGGGGAATTCCAACATAGTACATGTGTAATTATTACAAAGAGAAATGGTTGGTACAGACATTTAATGCCATGGTACGGGCTTGTACTATTTTGCGTACTTGGTCAGCTTTAACCACGTGCTTTTTGGAAATATCCCGCTTTTCCATGTTGGTCTTTGATTTGCACTGCCTCGAGGTCGAGCACGAGATTCCTCGACATGCCTCCTCGATGTAAAAACTCGACTGCTTTGAGCCTTCTGAAGACGGGCCACGAAGCGCCGTAATGATCATAAAATCGGGCTCTCCAATTTTAGCCGTATACACTTTCCTTATTTCCTTTACTGGCCTGATTTCTGTGCTTTTCTGACTTATAATTGATCTTTGGACTTACTGCATACCTTATTTAACCTTAAACTTGTCTGTTGATTGATTTCATGGAAGATTTTCCTAGATTTAAGTGATACTTACGTGATTATGTCCTATTAATTGATTTGTGTTAACCCTAATTGATTGATTAATTGATTTTTCATACTTTATTCGTGTGTAATTAATTTCATACCTTATTTGGTTTTACTCTATTGTATGCCATAAAAGTCTTTCATTGTTCTGATTTCAAAAACACCTACCTACTGACTAAGGACTTACACTGAGACTCTTACACTCACACACACGCTTTACAACTTCTTTATTGAGCAATTTTTACAATTCAAAAAAAATCTCTCGAAGATGTATGTTCGCTCATAAACTTGAGTTCTTTTTATCACTCTGATTTGCTGCACTGTTTAGCTGGCTGAAAGCCAAGGCTAGACTCTATGGATTCCAATTGCCATCACATTCATTTTTACTTTCTTCCTAACTGGTATGCCTTAACTCATGTTATCTTGTTCTATTATATATGTTTATATGGTTAGCTTATTTCAAACCTCAACATGCTTATGTTTGATATATGATTCCTATATATTTCTTTATCAACTGCTATGCTTTAGTTATTGTTATCTTGTTCTGTTCCATGTGCTTATGTGATTAGTTTATCTCAAACTTCGATATGCTTCTGTTTTCCATATGGTTCTCGTTTATTTAACTGCATGCTTTAATTCTTGTTAACTTACTCTGTTCTATGTGCTTATTTGGATAGTCATTTCAAATCTCAGCATGCTTGGTATATGCTTATATGATTCCAATTAATGATAATTGCTAAACTGAGTTATTCACAATAATGTAACTCTTGTTTGATTCAGTTGTATGTTCCATGTTCTGAGCATGACTAAATATTGCAAGCATGTAGTAAATGTGTGGCCAATTCTATCTGTAATTCAAGTGTCCCTGCTCTTTTCCGATTACTTTAAATACTGGTATGAGTATTTAGTCTGAACAAATACCAACCTGCTTGAGCCATGTGTTGAATATGGCATCTGTTTGTTCTAGGTGGAAATCTGTTTGCAGTCCTGTAGTTTGAATCTATTTACTCCTGAAATTAAACTGTTTTTTCCAAATCTGTCCCCTTACCCTTTATGTACTATTTTCAAACTTCTACTCTTAGTTATCTAGGTTCTTACCAACCCTAGTGTGAGCACTGCCTAGGGTCCTTGAGACTCCTCCGAACTCTGACACATTGGGGTTGGTCTTCCAATCTTTTACAAACTGTTGTTCTAGGTAAGGTTCTGATGTGAGCATTGCCCGGGGTCCCTGAGGCCCTTGGGAACTTTGACACACTAGAAGCCCAATTTTGTGTATCATGGATAGACCACCATTATGATTCAGATCTGCTTTGCTTGAAGGCCTGGTTCCAAGGTTTATATTGGGCCTGCCAAGGCTCCCTATAGTGCAATGAATGTTGCTATATAATCTATTCAGTATGGGTTGTAATGAAGTAATAATCTATGCAATAAATATATCTGGGGCTTATTAGTAAAAGCTGGGGAGGGGGTGGGGGGTTCTATATCTTTGTTTAAAAACTCGGGTAGAAATCCTGCCTATAGGTCTATTGTATTGATTATGTGAATGTTACTACTCGTTTAGAGATCCTGCCTTTAGGTTTTTTTTGACTGTGTGACTCTGCATTTTCCATTTTTTGGCATACTAGAGACCCTGCCTATAGGTCTTGTAGTAATTTTGCATTAGAAATCCATGTTCATAGAATCTAAACATATTTTCAATCTCAACGTACATTAGTGATCATGCGTATAGGATCTTATTTGTGTAAATTAATAAACTTTCCTGGCAACTTGTTTAAAATTCTGCCCACATGTGATTAATAGATATCATGCCTATAGGAGATATAAAAACCAGTTTTCTCCAATTTAGATACCATGTCTATACGAATAAAAGGAATCAGTTTCAAAACCTAGAAATCATGTCTATAGGATTTAAACTATTAGATATCATGCCTATAGGGTAAATCAATTTGTAAACTTAGAAATCATGCTTGTAATCAGTTTCAACACTTAGAAATCATGTCTATATGAGCTAATTAATTTCGCAAAATTAGAAAGCATGCCTGTAGGGTCTAAAAAAGATAAAACCTATTTTTTTACGAGTTAAAATCAGTAACTCGCTTAGAAATCATGTTATAGGTCTATAATTAACAATTGTAGATACCATGCCTATAGGATTCTGTTAATCAGTTCTGGTTATCATTTAGGCAAACCTATAGGGCTATTAAGAATTCTGGGCCTAACAATTGTGACATCTTGCTGCCTGAAATATGCCCAGATTCAGAACTTAATCAAATCAGTAGGCAAGCTAGTACGTCCCAATGCTCGCTTTAATAAACTGCCTTCTTATATTCTGTTTATGCTCATCTAGATATCCTGCATGTATGATCCTAAATCAATAAAGTTGTCTGATTTAATTGCGTGCATTTGTTGTCTACTTGTGGAGGTTAATATGAGCCCTTATTTTTCCCCTTATATGATAGTCCTATCTGAATTTTGTTTGTCGCCTAGATTTTTCTCATTTTAAGAAACATAGGCCAGTCTAGAATCACCCTAAATAGAGGTCCTAAATACTTCCAGGGCCATAGGTAAGGGACGGGTAGGGCACGCATAAGGAACAAGTTAGAAGCTACTAGAACGCTTAGGTAATAACTGGAAGATAGTAATTGGGTAGTAAAGGAAATGATGACCCGTGCGCTAATACTATGAGTACCACCCCAACTTGGGGAAAGTTACCAAGTATTGCATGGAAATAATCCTATAGGCTAAAAAACCTAGGACCCCTTTAATTCCTCTTTTAAAGTAATGTATCTTTGTCTAAATTGCTTATTTGCCTTTAAGATTAATTCGCTTAATTAAGTTTGGTCGGGACCCACTGTCGTGGACCTCGAGGGGTGCCTAACACCTTCCCCTCAAGGTAATTTCGAGCCCTTATCCGATCTCTGGTAATGCAAACTAGTTTCATGAGTCAATTACTCTAGGTGCCCTAATGCACCTTAATTCGTTAAGTGGCCACTCTTCAAATTCCATACCCCATCCCAAAAGGAAGGGAGTTGTCTCAGAAATGTCGAAACCCGATTTCGCGAGGAAAAGGGGGCGCGACAATATCAAATCAAATGTCAGACGCATTTACGGATCTGAAAAGGATAACAAAATCACATATCCCTGCATAGAATGCTCCAATCCGTATTGATGTCCCTATTGGACAATCTTCTAGTGTCATAGATAATGAGTCAAAAGCACGCCTAAAACGTGGAAGATCACTGGGTTCTAAGGATCGAAATCCTAGAAAAAAGAAAACAAATGATCAAAATGACACTACAAAAGAGTCTCATGAAGAAATCCACGATTTAACCAATCCCGAGATTCATGAGGAAATCAATGAGCGTGAGACTCAAGAAAACAAGGAACTATAAATCCAATCGATATTGAGACAAATTTGAATCGATTGGATATAGTGGTGGATTATGTATTTGCATATAATATTGCATCTAAAATTATGAAAAATAGTGAGGATCTTGAACCTCAATCTGTTGGAGAATGTAGACAAAGACGTGATTGGCCAAAATGGCAAAAAGCAATCCAATCAGAGTTGAATTCACTTGCAAAACGTGAAGTTTTTGGACCCGTAGTCCAAACACCTAATGGTGTTAAATCTATTGGCTATAAATGGGTATTTGTACGTAGAAGGAATGAGAAAAATGAGGGACAAATATATAAGGCACGCCTTGTTGCATAAGGAATTTCACAAAGGCCTGGTGTCGATTATGAAGAGACATATTCACCCGTTATGGACGCTATAACGTTCCGTTTTCTCATTAGTTTTGCTATCCGTGAAAAGCTTGAAATGAATTTAATGGATGTGGTTACCGCCTACCATTATGACTCACTTGATAGTGAGATATACATAAAAATTCTCGAGGGATTTAAAATGACTGATGCACATAATTCAAAGTCTCGGGAAATGTTTTCAATCAAATTGCAAAGATCTTTGTATGGTCTAAAGAAATCAGGATTTATGTGGTATAATCGTCTTAGTGAGTATTTATTAAAGGAAGGTTATATAAATGATGTCATTTATCCATGTGTTTTTATAAAGAAAACAACATCAGAATTTGTTGTACTTACCGTATATGTCGATGACATAAACCTTATTGGAACTCCTACAGAACTCCAAAAGGCAATTGATTATTTAAAGAAGGAATTCGAGATGAAAGATCTCGGAAAGACAAAATTATGTCTTGATTTGTAAATTGAACATATGGAAAACGAGATTTTTGTTCATCAATCTGCCTACATAGAAAAGGTATTGAAACGGTTTTACATGGATGGAGCACATCCATTAAGTACTCCGATGGTTGTTCGATCACATGATGTGAATAAGGATCCATTCCGGCCTCAAGCAAAGAATGAAGAGCTACTTGGTCCTAAGTACCATATCTTAGTGCAATTGGTGCACTAATGTATCTTGCAATACAATAAGGCATGACATAACTTTTTCAGTTAATGTCTTAGCAAGGTATAGCTCTGCTCCTACAGAAAGACATTAGAATGGAATCAAACACATATTGCAGTATCTAAAAGGGACTATCGATATGGGCTTATTTTATGGCAATAATTGTAGTCCCGATCTTATTGGTTATGCTGATGCTGGGTATTTATCCAATCCACACAAGGCTCGATCTCAAACAGGTTATGTGTTTACCTGTGGAGGCACTGTCATATCTTGGCGATCGATTAAACAATCAATTATGGCTACTTCATCTAATCATGCTGAGATAATTGCTATTCATGAAGCAAGTCGAGAATGTGTATGGTTGAGGTCTGTAATACATCTTATTCGAGACAAATGTGGTTTGAAGTGTGACAAACTATCCACGATCTTGTATGAAGATAATGCAGCACGCATAGCCCAATTGAAGGGAGGATTCATAAAAGGAGATATGACAAAGTACATTTCACCAAAGTTATCTTTCACACATGATCTTCAAAAGAGTGGTGATATCAATATGCAACAAATTCGTTCAAGTGATAATATGACTAATTTGTTCACAAAATCTCTACCGACGTCAACCTTCAAGAAGCTAGTGTACAAGATTGGGATGTGAATGCTCAAGGAAGTGAATCGATGCTCTCATCAGGGGGAGTTAATGCGCGTTGCACTCTTTTTTCTTTACAAAGTTTTGTCCCACTGGGTTTTCTTTGCAAGGTTTTTAACGAGGCAACCAAAAAGCGTATTATTAAACATGTGTACTCTTTTTCCTTTACTAGAATTTTTTTTCCACTGGGTTTTATTTTAGTTAAGGTTTTAACGAGGCATATTACTTATTGAGTAGACATTCAAGGGGGAGCGTTATGAATAGAGTTGTAATTAGAGTGGATGTCTATTTTTAGAGAGTTTTACTTTGTGGCTAAGTCATTTTCCCCCTATAAATAGAGGGGTCTAACCCCATTGTGGTTCATCCCAAAATTTAATAAGAATTCTCTCTCTCTTTTCTCTGCAATATTGTTCTTCTTCTTTTATTGGTTTATTGCAATTTCAGATTAATAATATTATAACTTTAATTTCATTAGTTATCATGCTTCCTTTTCAGTCAGCATGAATAAGTCTTTAAAAACCTAAATAGTGCTAAAGTATAGAACTTAAAATATATAATCAGGCAACCAATAATCTACAACTTTCATATGATCAAAAAATCAAATTGAATGGCAATGAAAATGAAAAAAACATTTAAAAGATACTAAAGCAAGCTTGTGAGAGAAGTTATAATTGAAAGAAGGCTCATCCATGACATATTTTCTTCAGAGAATGACTTAGAATTAAAACTAAAAAAATGGTAGTTCGGTGCATAAGGCATCCTGCATAATTTAAGTGTGTGTTCTATATAAAGTAAAATTTTAATATTTTAAAGTTCTAATATGAGGACTTTTAGTCCAAATAAGAAAAACTAATAAAAAAAGTTTTATTAGTTTTAAAACTTCTAAAAATTATAAAAATAGTTAAATAACTTATTAAATGAAGCATTTTTTATAATAATTAACACTAATTTATAGGGACTTCAGATTTTCTTTTTTGATTATAAATTTGAAATGGAAAAAAGCTTAAGTTTTAAATTTTAGTTTGAAATGGTAAAAATATGTTTGCCGTTTTTTCTTTCTTTTAAGGATTCCTTAAAGTAAAATTTCAGTAATTGGTTTTGAAGACCTATAAATTAGGATTCATACTTATTTTAAATAAGAAAGTATTTAACATATAAAATATAACTAATTTTCAAGCCCTAAATTTTAGGAAAATAACTTAAATTATTATTTTATCCTATATATAATATATTTTTAAAGCGCAAAAAAGGCGAACGATATTTCGTTAAAGACCTTCGTGCTTTTAATATAGTATACATACATATATATATATATATATATATATATATATATATATTATATAGATAGATGTATAATATACACACACACAAAATATTTTATACATAATCAATGTATATTTTTTATATATTGACTAATGGATGTCATTATTTTTACCGAGCGGCCAAATTTATGACTTACAAATTGGGCAAAGCCGCCCAAAGATTTTTGTTTGAGATCTTTATATATATAGTAGATTGAATTTATTTCTAGCCGCTATATATAAATTATATATTGATTATACATTATTTATAGTGTGTTTTAGTATTTGTTGGGCATACAATTCACAAGTGACTAAACTATACTATATAATAGTAGTCCTTAAATTTGGAATAGAACTTTAAGATACGTCTAGTGACTATTAGTTGTATCAGCAATCAAATTATCCAATGCAACGTACTCTCCAAAGTCTTTTAACTCTTCACAAGAGTTCCCTCTCTAAATATCAGCTATAGAATACATACTCTAAAAGTCTTTAGCATCGTGTATTAGTAATATTTTATTTGGTACATTTTTTAAGTATATGTATTAGTTATACAGCCTATTTGGTATTATTACAAACTAATGCATAAGAAACATGGTATTAACAATGCAATGAGTTTTAATGCATGCATTAACTTAATTATAGACAAAATTTTCATTCAAAACTTATGCTTGATTAAAATATGCTATTATATTAATACAAGTTTGAAATAATCTAAAAAGGTGAGAAATAAAATTATATCCCTAGTAAATAAATAAATACTTAGCATATTTTCTTTTATATATATAAATATTAAGTTCTATACTACAATATAGGTATACAAATCAAATAATTTTTTTAAGTCTTTTTCATATAAAAACATTCCACAATATATGTTTCTTTTAAGAAGATAACATGATGGACTGATTACGAGGATATTCTTGTAAACAAAACAATTCTTTAAAAATTATGCTATGCTTTAATACATCAAACCAAATAATAGATAACATAACTATTGTTACCATAAGTAATGTCACCATAACTAATGAAAATATAACTAATTATAACATTATTAATAGACCCTATTCAGCATTATCAATATACAATCTACCAAACGACCCCTAAGACTTTTAATTAAGGGTGGAATTCATAGTAAGCATAACTGTAACAACGCCTCAGGTTGGTTAATAATAAGTGTAGTATTGTAGGAAGTGTCAAAGGTGCGATAGTTTGTGTCGGAGAAAAGATTACTTCTTCAGTCCGAAGATGAGGCTCCTCCACAGCCCCTCACCCCCACCACTGTTAACCTCCTTTGCACCGCGCAAAACCTCAATTCTTCCCAAAAAAACTTCTCTCAACTATGCACAGAAACCCCTTCAACAAGCTCTATCAACTGGGATGTCATTGGTTCTATCATTGGGGCTTCTTGTTTCTGCTCCTAATTCCATCTTTGCCTTGGAATCTCCTTCAGTACTTGAACCTTCTAACTCATTAAATTGCCCCGAGAACGAGGTGGAGGAGGTGTACAGTACTGAAATATCAAAAGTGGTGAGCAATGAAAGGATTGTGGAAGAGGCTTGGCAGATTGTGAATGACAGTTTTCTTAACACCAGCACTCCTTCTTGGTCTCCCGAATCTTGGCTTGTAAGAATGTTTCTTTTTTTCTGTCTACCCTTTTGAGCTAAAAGATATTCTCTTGCATATCTCTTCATGGCTAAATATTTTGTTTTCTGTTATTGTTACTTCCAGAAAAAGAAAGATGACATCTTAAGTTCATCGATTCAGACAAGGTCAAAAGCTCATGATATTATCAAGCGGATGTTGGCTAGTTTGGGTGACCCCTATACACGTTTTCTTTCTCCTGAAGAGGTATATAAAAAGTTCTCTTTACACCTATATTTGTATCTGTGCAGTTCATGATTGACTTTTTGACATGTATGTTAAAATTGGCATTCAATTTGTTGAGGAAGGCTGGAAGAATAACAGATGGGAATACAAAATGTTTTTTGGTTTGGATAGTTATATGGGAGTAGAAATCCTATTTCCGAGTTTACTATTGCAAAGCTTCAAGTATTCTGAATATATAGTTCCGTTTATAGGTTGAAAGGTATTTATTAGTGAAGTTTGGAAGAGGTTTGACACTTCCTTGATAGAATCAGGGCATTAAACTATTTTTAAGTTCCTTTACAATATGTACACACCTTTCTATTTGTGATACCAATATATGTTTGTATTCCTGATTGTGGACTAGTTCATTTTGTCAGTTTTCCTGCTAAATCTCGTCCTTCCATTTAATTGGATGAAACCATACTTGCTAGAGACTATTTTTATTATTTTTCAGCTTTCAATCATCTTCTCAGTCAAGCATGGTTATCGTATGGTAAATCAGGAGATAGATGATTTCTCTTCATTCCTTCATTCTTAATTTGTCTTGCATTTTCCTTATTCAAATAAAACCTTTCACTCACAAACCTTTCAGTGTCCTTGTTCCTTTATATGTACTGCTTGTCATTGAAAGTTCTCCAAGATGGCTAGATATGATATGACTGGGATTGGAGTTAACCTCAGGGATGTTCCCGATGGCAATGGAGGTTCAAAACTGAAGGTTTTAGGGCTCCTATTGGATGGCCCTGCCCATACCGCTGGTGTACGACAGGTATGTCGTATACAGTCTGTTTACTACAAAAGCATTTGCAACTTTTGCGCTGATGTTCTTTTTCCCCCCATTGGACAAGTAGTTGATGAAATGCTAAATCTCTCTGTTATTATAGTCATGATTACTTGATAATGCCACTCACTGCAACGAATTTTTCATAGTTTATTTATTAAAACAATTGAATAAGGAGAGAGAAGCTTTGAACTGCCAAACTAGTAGCCTCTGATTCAATATGCTTCCCTTCAAGGTCTTCAGTCCTTCTTACAACATGTGCTTGGGGCCTTGCTTGTTAGTTTATTTGGTGTCTTGTACTGCATGATGCCTCGTGATTTTTAAGTGCGTGAAGATGTGCTATTTTGGCTGCAATAGGTATAATTATTAGCACATAATACAAAGTTTTACCTTCCACAAAAAAAAAAAAAAAAAAAAAAAAAAAAAAAAACACTAAGCACATAATTTTAGAAATTTACTAGACCTATACCTACCCGGAGGTTGTTGTGGGCTAAGGTGCTTTTTTGAGCTTCTGATGGCTATCAGGCTATAATGTCATTTGTTTTCAATTATTTGCTTGAGATTTGTGAAGTTCAATACTTTCTTATTTATCCTTATGCTTTCTTATGTATCTTTATCTTTTTTTGTGAGAAAAGAAACTTTCTTATCTATCCTTTTCCTATGATCTTGAGGGTTGAGGGCAGCACCTCCTCTTTGTATTATCCCTTCTTAATCACCAGATTAACTTTTGCTATCAACTAAATCGTGGCAGATGAGAAATAGTGAGTTTGACCCTTGCTGAGGAAAGAAAATCTCCTGCTCTGCTATTGCAGTGCTCAATGAATTCTTTCATGCTGTTGATAATCTCTTTTAGTTCTTTAAATCGTTAATGTTCTAAAAAAGCTAGCATGCAAAGAGATGGAAGTTCCCTAATCTAGTGGACCTTCCCTTCGCAATGGTCTTTCAAAGCGTTAATAGGAAGTTTTCTATTTGGCCTATAAGAATACTATACCTCACCTACTGAAGATTTGGTTGGAAGCTCTTCGGTTATTCGTACGATTTTGCACATATTAAGAGTTAGTTACAGGTCTAATGAGTTTGATTTTGTCTTTCATGTTTAAAAGAAAGACAATGCCCATGTATGAGACTCTAGCTAGAATCAGAATCAGACTCATCCCTCTGTAACTTATGTTGTTTATTCCATTTGATCTAGTCATTGAATGTATCCGTTCTTCGTTACATTCTCTCTCCCCAGTGAAAAGTATCTGGGTTGCTTTACTACAGTTTTCCCTTCTCTAGTTTGATTTACCATTCAGTAGACAAAAGTTAACGTGTATTTTTCATGTGACCTCGTGGCAGGGAGATGAACTAGTGTCAGTGAATGGGGTGAATGTGCGGGATAAATCTGCCTTTGAAGCATCTTCGCTGTTACTAGGTCCAAGTGGGACATTTGTGAACATCATGGTTGTGTTTCTGTACATTGCCGGACCTCAAGAGGTCTACTGTTCGATGATATCTTCATGCTGGTTCTCATGATATAATTGCAGGTTAAGCATGGGAATTGTGGACCTGTTCAATCAATTGATGTGGAGAGGCAGTCTATTGCTAAGACGCCGGTTTTTTATCGTCTGGAGCAGATTGAAAGTGGTTCTGTTTCTGTTGGTTATGTGCGCCTAAAGGAGTTCAATGCATTGGCCAGAAAAGATTTGGTTACTGGTAAATATCTGTTCTATATGGAACCCACTGTTGAGCACAATAACTGAAAGAGAATGTTACTAGTTTAAGTGCTACTAAAGAACTTCATCTAAGAAATTAAAGGGTTTCTGCTTTTTACCAAAACTTTCTTGTTAAGAGTGTAACAGTAAGTGGACAACTATCACTTGAATATCGGGGGATGGCAGATGCGAAGATGCTGATGCCAGAAGTAAACATTAAAATGGAGAATATAAATATGAAATGATGTCCAGCTTTGTTTCACTAGAGGGTTTTATGTACCTTATGGCTCTGTCAGATAAGCTGAAAGCTAGTAAAGCAGAAGTCAAGTTTAAGCACAAAATATAATACATACATATCTCAGTAAGAGGGTTTTGCATGTCTTGGAAGAACAAGTTGACACAACTCTGTGATGACTATAATTGCATTGTGGAGCTCTCAACATCTTCCAATCATTGGTCATCTTTGTTTGAACTGCATTACATGTTAGAATCATAAATCCTTGATTCGTCAGGACCTGAATAGCTGATGAAGTGACAGGAGATTGTGTGCTATTGTATTCTGGACAAAAGTTTGTGTTGTTGGCATTTAGACTGTATGGCCTAACTTGTTAAAACTTGAAAGTATTATCCAGAAAAGGTTTGTCCATTCTGGATATCACACACCTGAGACATGGTCTGAACTCTTTCAGTTTCGGCAATTGAAAAAGCATCTTTTTCTGCAGCAATTAAGCGACTCGAAGGCATGGGTGCCTCATCTTTTGTTCTTGATCTCAGAGATAACCTAGGTGGACTAGTGCAGGTTGTCCTTTACCCCTTGTTTGATTTGGTTTATGAGTTTGACAGTTTATTTGCATATAAAGTGGCAACGTTTCTCCTTTCAGGCTGGCATTGAAATTGCGAAACTTTTTCTGAATGAAGGAGACACGGTACACCATAGTTCTCGTCTTCTATATGGAACATTAGCTGTTGTGCGATTTGGTTATGCTTGAATTGTCAGCTTTAAATACTTACTGTTCAGTAGGAAGCTTTTATTCTGAGATATATATATGTATTTGCAGGTGATTTCCACTGTTGGAAGGGATCCACAGTATAGAAGGAATATTGTTGCAGAAGCTCCACCTCTTATTACAGCTCCAGTAATTGTAGGAGACTATTCATGAATGAAATTTGCAATTTTCTTTATATAAGAGCCACATCTATGACATCATCTGTAAAATAGAAGAATCCTTCAAAACTTTCTTAAATTGCAGGTTTTTCTCTTCTTTTTTTTTTTTTTGAATGAACAATTGCATTAGTATTGTCCTGAATGAGAAACTTGGAACCTACCATTCACTGTCAAATATGAAGCAGACTTTGCACGAAAACCTTTGAGCTTTTAAGGTAAAGTGGATTGTGATGCAAGTAGAAGTTTGTTTCTATTTTTCTTTAAAGAATATTGACCACTGAAATATTCAAAGTTTGCAGTTTTACCATATAAGTCTAAAGAAGTCGACTTCTAATCCTCTTATATCTCATGCCTCAGCATTAGCTTGGGTCTTTGCTTTAAGCTGTCTCAAACTTTAACTTTTGATGCCTTAAATCTGGTGAAGTTGGTAAGAGCAGTGGATAACTGAAAAGCTGCTATTCATATGTAACAGTTTGGTGATTTGTGCTAATGTTTTCCTGATTATATGGAATCATAAGTGGCTGCATGGCTCAAACTTTGAGTAGATTCCTTAAATTTGCTGAAGTTGCTAAAAGAAGTGGATAAATGAAATACACAACTGATACAGATCCAAAAATTTGATTTTAAACTTATGGCTTCTGGTTTCTTGACTATAGAATCGTGGAGTGGCTGTGGTTATTGTTGCAAATTTAGGAATATTGCCTTTTCTCCGTCTAGTTCGCAAATGTTACTATTTGTCTTTACCACTCTGATGGCCTTAGTGACTTCTGATGCAGGTATTGGTTAACAAAAAAACTGCAAGTGCCAGTGAAATTGTGAGCTACTCACACTATATTGTTGCACTAGTTCTTGAATTTTGAAATATTTGTGCTCTAATTTCTGAATTTCTCTTCAGGTTGCAACTGCACTTCACGATAACTGTAGAGCTGTTCTCGTGGGAGACAAGACATATGGCAAGGTCTGAATTTATAGTTATTGTCTTTGGCTTCCGCGAATCCATATTGACGTAGTCTCTCTTTTCAATATTTGAACTTCTTTATGGGCATACTAGATGGTATAAGTATATCTTCATAAATTGTAAAGTAACTTCTGTCAACGGTACACTACATTTATTAACTAAACAAGACTTCTTTGTTTCCTCCAGAAAGTGTTTCCAATCATCTACATGAACAGATATAACTTGGGATTTTCTTGTATGTTAACTTTCCAAGATCAAAATGCTGTGCAGTGTATACTCATGTATGATGACCTGATTGAATCTGAACCTTTACCATCACTCCTTTCTTACCCTACTTTCCCCTCTTGCGTTATGGTCATCCCATTCGTCAGTTCTCAAACAAGTACAAAAGCTTGACATAGACTCATGATTACCCTGTCTGCAGCATCTTATCAACGTCATGACATGATTTGTCTCCTCTTTCATGAATTATCTATCATTGGAAAAATAGGCACGATAGAAATAAATCGAATATGCATGGGACTCGGGGAATTTGTGAAAGGGGATGAGGCTAACATCCAAAATTATAGTTGGATAACTAATGTGCATGGGGCTCTGAGGACCTTTGTGCAATCCATTTAAGACCCACATACCCACTCTGCGACCTTCTACAATTCATCGTCAACTGTGGCATACTCTTGTTGGTTATGATCTTTTACGTGACTAAGATGAAGATAAAAAGTTCATCTAGAATGAGCGAACTACAGCCCTAATGAAGTTGTCTCTTTTCACATTATATGATCTTTGACATTTCAGTCATTATGGAGATAAGAATATCATATCATTCATTCAATTGAATAATAATCAATGCTTTCTGAATCATCTGATAGAACCAATTATGTCTACCAGTTGAAGCCTTTTCCATTAACTATCAACCTTGAAAATCCATCTTCTTTATGGTTTCCCCGTGCTATAGTCCTGCTTATGTAAAGGGGATCTAATTGAATCCTTAGCTAGTCTGGTGCCACTATTTGTTGTTGCCAGGACTAATAGACCTCCACAGTGGCGCATGTTAGCAGCCAAAGAGAAAAACAACTAGCATTGGTGGTAATTAACATCATTTGATTTGAAGAGGGGAACACTTAAGAACAGAGAGGCTGAGTCAGGGATCTCAGCTCCTTCCTGTTCCCTATCTGAGGCGTTTGTGTTGCAGCTCCTTAAACAGTACTCTATTTGGAAAGACGTGCTCCTGGAAATTGCTGCAACTATTGTACAGCTGTCTGGAGAAGAGTTGTGCTGAGATGAATACAAATACACAAGCTCACTTAACGGCCTAAGTAAGTCAGGGGAAGGAACTGTACGAAGAAAAACCATTATTTGGGTAACCAGATCCCAAGGGGACTATTTTAGGATATTGCTCTGTAATCAGTTAATTCCTCAGACCGTGGATTAAGTATATTTGCTTTTTGTCATTTTAGTTGTTGGGAGGAGATCTGTGCAGTTGACACTGTATATGGCCTTTCACTGTGAGGTTGAAGTAGCTTGGAACTGGTTTGAAGCCAACTATATATTTTTACCGTAGCTATAAAGTTCTGGTGTATGGGAGGGTAGATTTGCTGGTTCTTCTTTCTGAGTTACAACATCACTGTATTCTTCGCATCATTGCAGGGGCTGATTCAGTCTGTGTTCGAGCTACCCGATGGCTCGGGTGTGGTTGTAACAATCGGGAAGTATGTCACACCAAATAACTTGGATATTAATGGAAATGGAGTTGACCCAGATTTCAGGAATTTTCCTGGTAAGATAATTACATGCGTTAACAGCATACTGTTTCTCTGAATCTAAAACCATATATTATTTGCAGCTTGGAGTGAAGTCACCAATCGTCTGTTAAAGTGCCATAAGCCACAAGGAGGATGAAGTAAAGTTTTGTATTTTCTTCTATTTGTTTCTTTATTAGCTTATGGTATCTTATCATGGCACTTCCATTTGCATACAGCTTGCTTGTTTTCCTTTCTGTGCCATTCTGATTCCTCACCATGATGGATGAATAACTTGGGCTAGTCCTTTGGTCGTGCAACACTGGGTTGTTATGCGTTTAACAGATGTTAACCTTCACAGTCATTTAGCTTCCCCCTTTGCCTGGGCACCACCAGGGAAAAACCAAGATTGGATACATATTGCAAACCTCCTATTGTATGGGCATCAATATTGAAGCACACCAAATCAATATCAGCAACTTTAATCAGATCAAGTGCAGAACTGGCCACTGGATGACGAAATTAGCAGCAAGAACCAGCTGAGGTGTGTTATTGTATTTAATCATAGTGATGGCAGGTGCCGGTGAATGCTAGTAGCACAAGGTGTGTACATAGATAACTAGCAATTTGCCTGATTTACCAACAATGCAATATTGTACATACATTTTTTGAGTAAATCAATTTTATGAAGGAATGTCTGCCCCATACTGAACTAAATGAATGACAGAGGACATCGATGCTCCTAGGTGGAGTTGGACACTTCGAAGGGGGTTAAAGTTTTTCTCACTTATCCCTCTTCTTGGTTTGTGTAGCGACGAAACTTGTGTTCCCAGTTGGTAACAAAGTGGATTGAGAGATTCTATGATGATGAACTTTTTGAACAAATGATAAATGTTTTTGGTTAAAAAAACACAACTATGTCTTAGATGTTACCAAATGAGGCATACATATTACTACTCATTGAGGAGAGATGCAAAAAATGAAGTTTGCAGTAGAAATAATGAAGCATTATTAAGTGTTAGATTCCTCCATCTTTAGTCTCTGGAATTGAATACCACTTGCACTTGGGGGAGACTGGAGAGTAGTGGCAAACAAAAGGATCGATTATTGGTAAAATTTTAATACCACAAATAACTTCATTGCCTGATGTTTATAGTAATCTTCTATAGCCATATAGCTGGTTAATTGAACACGTATTGAATATTATCAGTGTTATTAAAATCCTTGATTTTATATCCATTTTACATTGTATTCGAAAATAGTTTATCTCCAAGCTAAGGATACTTTGGAACTAAGTAATGATTAAATTCCAAAAGATTTGTAACACCTGAGAAAAGGGGCAGGGGCCAGAAAAGGTAAAGTTGAGAAGTAACCTTAATTTTTCCTTTCTGGTATTTCTTTTTTCTTTGGCCATGTGGACAACAATATTTTGATTATGTAAAGTGTAAATATGATTCTATTATGTGCTAGGAATCTTGATTAGGCTGCTGATATGAAGAATGGTATCAAAATGTAATTATTATTATAAGAATGTTGTTACTTAAGTATTATAAAAAGGTAGAAAGGTAATATTGTTTCACAGGGGACAGTTTGAATGCATACACTTCATAAGATTGTCGAATTTGCAAAAGGAAATTTGGCAAGATATCTCAGAACTTTTAGCCTCAGAGCATAAAATGTAAAGCAAGTAGTAACAACAAAAATCTGCCATTTTTTCTTCTCCTTCTTACTTTACCTCTTGAGGTAGTCGTTACTAACAGTGGAAGAGTTGAGGCAGAAAAGAGGGACGAAAATTGTCACAAACTCAATCACCTTATTTTAAAATCATAGTATAAAGGAAGAATATCTGAGAGAAAACAAAAATTTTGAAATTCCGAACATCTGAAAAAAGTTGGTATAGAAATGCTATAGGATTTTAATAACTATTTTCTAAATCTTTTTTAAAACTTAAACTATATAAGTATCACTTGTATAACCAAATATGATGTTAAGAATTACACTATAGATAAGTTATGACAAATATACACGTCTTTAAAATTACTATAATGTGTAATCAGAGGTGTATCTAGAATTTCTAGAATATGGGTGTACCACTAAAGAAATAAGAAAAAAAGTAAGTATCATTCAACCTTTTTGGAGTATGAAGCTAGCAAATAATATTAGATTAATTCTATAAAAAATACCTAGTTTGGCAGAAAGACTATGGATTTTGCGTGCACCATAATTTGGGCCAAAATCCACCCCATTTCTACCGCAGTAGTTACGATATGATTTTCACTATAATTAAGTTATATGCGTCTTTAAAATTACTAAAAGGGCATTATGAGCACCAAGCCCATACGCGGGATCCGGAGAAGGTCCGGACCATAAGGATCTATTGTACGAAGTCTTGCCCTACATTTCGGCAAAAGGCTATTTCCATGGCTCGAACCGTGTAATTACAAAGCTATATAATTACTATATGGTTTTCAAAAGCACCGGTTGAGATTTAATTTGCATCAAAACAAAGATTACCTTTAGCTATTTAGGCACCTCGAATTGCTTGCAGTTTCTAGCTACCGAATGCCTCCTTTCTCAAGTCTTGTTATATTCCTCTCAATGAAAAACTTAAAAACCTGTACTCTAATGCAAGAAAGGTAGGATTCTGTTCCCTCCTTAACTTTAATTCATCATACCTTATACTACTATATATACATAATATTACATGCAACAACAAAAGATTGCTTCCTCTTCACAGCTTATGTCTCCTCGTTGATAAACTACTTATCTCAAACTCTCCAATACAAAACGAAGGAACAACAATCTATTGAACAAGTAGCTATGAGAGTTTCTTCCTGCTTTCTCTTTTGTCTCCTCTTTTTTTCAGGTAAGTAGTCAATTTTAGGTGATACCTTCTTCTTGTCTTTTCATCCTTCTATATTCTACTCTTGGGCATACAAGTCATTGTAAAATTTTCATGAGTCAAGTTTTGGCACATGTATAAGCTACTTAAATGACAATTTGCAAATTTCATCACCTGTAAGTTTTGAATCTGTAACGACAAATTCTAAACAGAAAAGCTTTGTCAAAAGATTTTGCTTTTGTCCTAGAAACAAAAAAGAACTTAAATCAACGAAATTTAAATTTCATCCACAGATAACAAAATTGTCTTTTGATGGGAAAACACAAAAAGTAGGTCCTTATGAAACTCCATGTTTCTGAAGATGTATCTAGGAACATAATACAAGAACTGCTAATAACACAAATTCTTTGGTTCAAGATTGTTATCTGGAATAAAACAACCTTGTGATGTACTACTCATTCTTTCAACATGCAGAATCTAAGGAAAAAAATAAAAGACAGAAAAAACTGACAGCTATCTGGTATTACTTGCTTCAGGTACAATCATTGCGGACAAACCTTCCACAGAAGCCATCAGAAAAAGCAAAAAACTAGCATTCCAAGAGGAGGACATTACCATTTCACCTTCCATGTTCTCTGCCCAGCAAGATGTTCCCATTATTAATCCAACAACCCCAGGTACAATAAATCCAAACCCGAATCCTAATCCGAACCCCCCCACGATGGATATCCCCCCGCCATCTACCACAGACCCATTCACAAACCCTAGCCCATTCATGAACCCTAGCCCAAACACAAATCCAAACCCAAACCCGCCCATGAATCCTAACCCAAACCCGAATACGAATCCAAATCCAAATCCAAATCCAAACCCAAGCCCGACCAACAATCAGGGGCCATCTACTGGATCTTGGTGTGTAGCCAGCGCTAGTGCTTCACCAACTGCTTTGCAAGTAGCACTGGACTATGCTTGTGGCTTTGGAGGTGCAGATTGTGCAACTATTCAGTCTGGTGCAAGCTGCTATGAGCCAAACACACTTAAAGACCATGCTTCCTATGCCTTCAACGACTACTACCAAAAGAATCCAGTTCCCACAAGCTGTGATTTTGGAGGAGCAGCACAGCTTACTAATACCGACCCAAGTAAGTGGAAGACTACACCTAAACTACTAAACGTCACATATAAGTAATTTTTCAATATGCTAATCCAAAAAAAGTTGGCAAAGCTTCTAATTATTCCTTTCATTGCTGCAGGCTCAGGGAGCTGTCACTATGCATCATCAAAAACAACCCCTACTACACCCCCTGCACAGCCACCCCCTACCCTGCCACCTCCAAGTCCTAGGTATAAACTATCTGAAATTATTTGAGATTTTAAATTATCTCCTAGGAAAGAAAAGTAATGATTTTTGCCTGTTTCCTTGCAATTGCAGCACAATGACGCCGGTAAATCCATACACCCCAGTTGGACAGAATGGTTCTGGTTCAGAACCAACAGATTATGGTTTAGAACCAACAGGTACTCCCAATGGAGCAGATAACTTATCAAGCAACATCCAGTTACTCTTCTTCATGGCTTCTTTCATGGTGGCAATTACAATAGCTCATTTCTGAACAGATTGGGCAAGACATTGTTCACTGGGGCTGCAGGAAGACACTAGTTGTCTCCATACTTCCATTGATTCTAAAGAGGCCGAATCATCATGAGATGTGAAAATCCTCATGGCCTTCAACACATTAAACTTGTTATAATTCATCCATTTATGGCTTTTAGTCCAAGTAGGAAGCCAGTACTTAGTGAAGAACAACATCTTAATGTAGCCAATTCTCTATTAAAATATTTCTGCAGTTAATAAATATTTTAGACACGATATCTCGTTTTAGGATCATTTCAATGAAGAGTTATGTACAAAATTCGGGAACCGACCCATTGGCAGGAGACTAATAAGATCCAACATTTGTCATCCAAATAACGGCATATGAAGTGTGCTACTCCTCATATACAGAGAACACAGCAGCACACCACTAAATTGCAAAAGCACAACTAAATTTTGAAGAATCAATTGAAACTCCGATCTCTTTTTGTTTTTGCTTTTTTCTTCCTCGCACCAGTTACTACTTATTTTAAATACATTATCAGAAACAAATGGGGAAAGATAGTACATTAGAGACACAATAAAATTGAGTTAGAATATTTTGGACTACTTCAGAAGAATGTTAACTCGTGTTAGAAATCAACAATTTGTTAACATGGGAAGACCTTAATGGAGAAAGCATGCCCTGCAAGCCACTCACTCTTCAAGAAAGATGAACGTATAAAATGTGTTATACAAGAAGCAGTCAGTCCCTCTTTACAACTTTGGCCTTTTACATTTTGAGTAGAATCTGAAAGGAGGGTTCTTTGTCCCTTGGAGGAACCATTGGAATTCGCAAACTCATTCCATGCAACGTGAGCCCAAAGAAGACACACTTTTTCTTTTTTCTAGGTCAATGGTAAAACCCAAAATAAGAAGCATTTTGTTTCGTCGATAAGTATCAATAATGTTACCCGAAGTACAGAATTTAATAGGATACAAATGAAAGCTTGTTCACAGTGATCATTTAATTTATTCCTGCATGAATACATTTAACCTAATTTATCCCACATACTTGACTAGATATACAGCTTGAAGTTAACATAAGAGCGATTTAAAAAAAGATATTAATTAGTGTGATCTTGATCCCTCAAATGTCTCAAATAATTTATGGGACGAGCAATCACTGTAGTTTCAAGTCAAATCAAGAGCAAGCATGGCATGGCAACAATACAAATGATGGCTAGGGTGGCAATTATTGAACCTTGATCAAATGCCTTCTGCAAGCTGCCAGCACGTGTGAAATGCTGGAAACCCAGATAAGCTGCTATTGACAAGGAAAGAATAACACCTTCTTTTGTTCCCCTGCCAAGCAATATGAACCAGATATAACTCTAGTCCACCAGAACAAGGAACGTTTATTTATTGAGGAAGATATACTAACCTTAGGTTTGCAACTTGATAAGGAGCCACAATTACCATCAATAATGCTACAAATGGCAATTCCAGTTCACCTACAAATGGTCCAGATCAAAGTCAGATATTTCGAAGAAAATCATCTGTGTGATTGATCGTAGCTTAAAACATACAGCATCCAAACACAACAATATACTTATCACCTTTGGTAAAACAGAACGGGCTCAATTCGCAATGTCTGTTAACAATTTTCCGCTAAACAGCATGAATACATGATCCTGATTCTACTTCCTACTATAACTTTATCATGTTAAATACACTAAGTGTTGTTAACATGCAAAAGTTCAGCAATATTCCCTTAGTTTCTACCCCCAAAAAATGGCTGACATCTTCACCTTAAATCAGGACTAGGAAAAGCACTGGGTACAATTTACTAGCCTGCTTCACAAGGGAATATTGGCTGGATAATGCTATCCAACAACATACAAAATACATAAAGCAAAAACAAAGATAATCAATTATCTAGATTTGAAGTTTAATTCATAGGCATAATAAAGGCACCAACCAGTAGACCTACCAGGAAAGGAGAAGAAGAGACGAGCAATAAGTGCCAAAAATGCAGACCAAATACCATATTCACCCCTGAAAGTCATTTTTCATCAGTTTGCTGTAATCCGAGAACATCCAGCTTAAAGAAGTAAGCACGAGCTAGTTCACAGATGCTAAAAGAAACTTACTGGATCCATGAGACAACCGCCGTAGGAGCTTGTAAAGCAAATAAAGGAACAAGAAAGGACTTGTGAATAGCAGTGCCCTTTGCAAGCATGAGAACGCTAGAAAATTCAACGACAGTCAGATTGTGATATCCAAATTATGGTGCAGCATGCGGCATAAGGTTTACTTGGAAAACAAAAATAGTTTCTTTGTCATAAATTACATAGGAGTTTTTTGTTGGATAGATAAGGTAAACTATTTATTGATAAACAGTTAACAGTACCATGTACAGAAAATGTTACAGAAGTCTGGACTCCATCAAACACTACCCAAAAACAAGTTTGAGATAACCTAAAAAGAAAAATTTCTCTATGCCAAAAAGAACAAGTTTGGCAAGCATCTAAATTTTTACACAGGCTAACTCCTTTCAAACAACACTTATCAATCAAGGGGCATGGACTTTCTTCTAAGAATACAGACTTGAATCGAAGAAAATTAATATGCACTCAGACTCTAGAAAAAAGAGACGCAAAAGTAAATCCCTGGAAACGATATTAACTAATGTTACATGGTGGGAACAAGTGTACAGTCTATACAAAAGACTTCTGCACATGTCCCTCTCTTTTTATCTTTTTGATCGTGCACAGTGTCAGGTTAATTCAAGCATTAACGAAAGTGCGCTTGGCAAACAAAGCTAGTGTGCCAATGCCAAGGGCCAATGCTCTCTCCTGGTTGATGCTTCTAACAGTGGTGCTACCAGCAGCCCGTTTTCCTTATACACCTTAGCTCTTGGAAGATCAAGTACAAACATAAGCCTGTAAATGACCCTTAATCATCAAATAACCTGGAAGCTTTGAATGTCTAAGTTGCACACATGGAGGATAAAATGCGAGAAAGGTTTTTTTTTTTGGATAAGGTAATAAATTTCATAAAAAAAAAAGGGCAAAACATGCCCATATACAAGGAGTATACAATAAAGTAGAAAACCTTACAAAAGGACATGGTTTTCTACGAATGACACCCAATCTTGCGAGAAAGTTATATGAGATGGTTTGGAGTTTGGTCATGTCCTGAACTGGTCTACATGTGCCATCATGTGATGATGAAGGGGTTAAAAGGAGACGAAATAGACTTACAATCATATAGAGAGAAGTTTTACATGATCATTGGTGCATTTGTGAAACCTATGAGAAGAATCTAGAGGCAACATGTCAACATCTATATGTTGAACCGGGAAATGGTATGCAGATCAAATCTTGGCAGGCTTACTGGTTTAGTCACATCCCTCGTAAGGAGGAATTTAAAAACTTATTCAGCTTCAGCCACATCCTAAATGTTCAATAGCCTATTGTAGAGAAAATGATAGGTGGAGTATCACTTCAACAGGAGAGCCAAGGCTGGAAACTGGAAAGGATTACCTCCTTGTTGACAACTGAATTGAAGAAGTGGATTATTGAAAAGGAAGATTAAGTGAGATGCAAAAGAGGTTTACTGTATACGGGTGTTATCATATGCTTAAGAACGGAGGAACGAATCTTGGATTTGGCTTCGTCGATTAATCTGAAAAACTAAGGCTCCTCTATGAGTGTCTTGTTTTAATTGGACAGCACAAAATAAAGCATGTACCACTCAACCTGAGCAAGAGAGAGACTGGTGCAATAGGTGATAAAATGTGAAAGAAGGATATGTAGGACAGCATCTCCTTTTTTCCTATACTGTGATGATTACTGACATACAGAATATGTTTCCAAATCTACCTGGGTTCCCGTGGTAATGCCGAATCCTTGGAGATACATATCGTAGTTGAACAGGGAAAAGGCCATACAACTCTCTGAGAAAGCTTGGTCACACAATCTAATGCATCGTGTTGGCCCTTATGGATGGAGAGGAACTGTAGATGTTCTAATGGAATTTCAGAAGCTAATCACATTCGAGTCTTGCTGTTTGGTGTATAGCTTGAATAATATGAATGCTTTAATGGACTTCATATGCTCCCTACAACTATTAGATTGGGGCTGTTTTAGTATATATTAGATTTGTCTCCCAATACTCCCAATTTCACTTGGTCAAACAACAACATCAACAAACCCGGGGAAACCCAAGGGGTCTGGGGAGGGTAAAGTGTACCCAAACCTTACCCCTACCTTATGGCGGTAGAGAGATTATTTCCAAGACCCTCGGCTCATGAATGGTGAAAATGAAGCAATTAACAAACAATAGCAACAACAAGGTAATAAGACACGGAAGCAAATGGTGCAACATCAACGTGTAATAACAAAGATCCGAGAATATGACACTACAAGAATAGAGCCAATCCTACTGGAAATAATTGGCTTGTTCAAAATTAAAACTAAAAGAAATCAAAACATTAGAAGCTCCAATTTTACAGCAAACTTGGCAGCAAGTCCAATAAGCATAATAATGAAGTAAAGGAGACTTACAGAGAGGAGATAGCACAGACCCACTGAAGATTTGTAGGAGTAAGTGGTGCAGCATAACAAACGGCCCCTCCACGTCTCTTCCTCATCATCCCTCCACTCAAATCAATTGAAACTCTGTGAAAGAAAAGAAAATTAAACAAAACGATTAAAGAGGGGAAATAGAACAAAACTTGAAATGAATTTCTCATATTGAATCATCATTCAAATAAATGGCAATTAACATACCTGAGAGGGTTATATCCAAGAAAACTGGAGCTATGCTGTAACTTGTTGTGATGAGAAATCCTAGTGTGATGACATTGAGGAGATCTCAAAGCATAGCGCTGCTTATTGTAGGAAGCAAAACAGTGCGTAGGACTAGAGAGGGAAAGAGAAAGAGAAAGAGAAAGGCTCATCATTTTATTTTGCTTAATTTATTTTGCTTTTCGCCGGCGAATGAAGAGAAACAAAGTGGAGATTAAAGGAAAACTGAGCGGGGAGTAAGGGAGTGAGAATGAAAAAGATGGTGATTTATACGTACAAGAAATTGAAGCTTTCTTCGTTGGACAAATGGTGATATTTGACAAGTGCCTCGTTTGGATTATTGAATTATTGGAGTTTTAGATTGTTCTTTGCTACAATTCTCTGCAAATTGGCAATTTTCACGGGAGATATTTTTTTATGTTTAAGCCATTCCAACACCGTTGATTAAAAGTTCCAGAGTAAGATTTTAAAATTTTGACTTGATTGATCGTTACGTCGTTCTTAAAACAGACAAATACTACTCCCAGTTTATTAAGCAAAAGAACTGTTTACATATGTTAAAGCGATCTTAAAGCTTGTGATTTTATATTTTAATATATTTTTATGACTATAAAAGTATGTTGTTTATGAAAGAAATTTAAAATATAAAAAATTTTAAATATAAAAGTATTACTACTTCTATTTCAATTTAGATAATATAATTGATTCGGCACGAAGTTTAAAAAAAAAAACCTTTGAAATTTATTATTTTAAAATAGGTCGTTTAATTGGAAACCGTGGGACTTCAATATTAGGTATCTTTAAAGAAAGCAAAAAATGCATTAATGCATGGTTGCACGTGCACGGTTACTTTAGCAAGGGAAAAGCAGTCACGTGTTGAGCTCTTGATCCATGATAGATCCGACATGGAAAATAGCAGCCACGCATGAAACAGCGACATTATTGAGATTTTAAAAAAAGAACAAATTATTGAGCTGCTTTTAATTTTTATTTATTTATTCTTGACAAAATATCATTAATGTGAGATATTCTAATCCTTACGGATGAAGATGAAGATGTATTTATTAAATTCAAATAGTATGATCAGATTAAAATGACATATGATTTCAGTATGTCTTTTAATTCAAATTTCTCGAATATATTTAGGTAGTTGCAAAGTATTTAAATCTGTAAAATATAAGATACATTGGATTGAAACTTCCCATCCACAACCATACCTTAAGCTTAATGGACTATTATTCACCTTCTCTGAATTTCTTTTTCATTTCGTTTTTTGAGGAAACGTAAAAGGTCAAGCAGTATGTTTTAACAATTAAAAAAAAATGGAGAAAAATAGTTTTACTCTTATCGGAGGAACCGGAACCAAAATGTGGTTCGTTTGGACTCAAGCCACATAAATCGGTTTTAAAAAAACTAAGTACCATTTTATATTATTCACCGCGCTATATATAAAATGTCTTCGCCAGATCTAAACTTATATCCACGAGCGAATGCGGAGGGATGACATAATTTCTCCCAAAGTTTACATAATCTACAAGCCGAGTGGTAAACTTCAATTTTTTTACGATGTTTATTTTTATGTATTGAATTTGTATTGGCACCCGTATATTTCACAAGGATTACTGGCCATATATGAATTTTACAAGTTATGAACCAACGACTAGTTGGAATATGCCTAGTTTTGGTGTGTTGACAAATATTGTTGTTTTGTTATGTTATTTTCTTATATTTGTTGACTAAAATTCGAGAGAGTTTGTGTTTAAACTATCATTTTTTTCCCCAAATATTTTTGGGGTCAACTACATTAGCTGAAATTCATTATCAGTTTTACTATGCAAGATGACACTACATTACAATTACGGGCACAACATAACACTAAAGGGCACTAAACAACAATAAAGTAACATATTAATATACGTACAACAATAAAATCCAAATAACATTAATTATTCTTAAAATAACAATTTATCTATTTTTACTAATTTTTAGCACATAAATAATCTAATCCGGATAAAAAATAACAAACTAATTTATCACAAAACAATCACGAAAAAACATATACCACAATAAAAAATAACTAATAAACATTTTTTAGAACAACCAATAACTTAAATTTTTCATAATTTAGTAATTTATCTATTTTATTATTTTTTTAGCACATAAATAATCTAATCCGGATAAAAAAATAATAAATTAATTAAATCCCAAAATAATCACGAAAAACATACACCATAGTAAAAATAACTAATACGTAATTTTTATACATTAGTTTTACCAAAAAGTAAGTCGGAACCTAAATTTAAAATTTTTTGAAAGGTGAAGATTTTGATGTTTGGGTGTCGAAACAAGCAACCCACTATGCGATAACGTCTTAGATCCGGTGTTAGTTTGCTACAATACGTAGAAGATACAGTTTTCGTGGGATGGGTGGGCTCCAATTTTTTATTTTAAAAATACGTGTGTGTAGGGGAGGAGGGGAGGGAACCGCTAGAATGGGGATTGGGGGGAGTGCACTGGTTTTCTGGTCGGGGAAGATGAAGACCTGCTTTTTAAGTAAGTATAGCGCATATATACAGAGCGCTATATAATAGTGCGTCCTATATGTGCGCTATACCTCCAGCCCTTTTGAGTTCAAATATATAGCGCGACAATTCACCGTGCTATACCTTAACGGACAAATGTGTCGTAAGGTATAGCCTGGTGAATACCGCGCTATATATAAAATGATACTCAATTTTTTTATCTATTTATGTCGCTTGAGTCCAAAAAAACCACACTTTGATTCCGGACTCTGTTAAAAGTCCTACCAAAATTACAAGGGGAAATAGATCATTTACCATCTCTATTTTTTTCCTGACGAATTTACATAGAATACAATCCTTTAAAGATTTATTTATATTTCCTATAATTACTTTTACAAAATTACCTTTAGTACAACTTATTTCAAAATCTTACCTTTTAAATTAAATTATGTACAACTTTTCATCTCCTAAAATCTCTCCCTTGAGATTCTCTCTCACTTGAAAAATATCTCTTTTTGATTCTCTCTCACCTAATATATCAATCACTATAAATTATCACCCCCAATTTCTCTCTCTTTGAACTCTATGCATCATCCAAAAATCATCTAAGGCTTCAGAAATTTTCAGCAGAAATGTGTTTGCTTCACCCGATTTTTTTTTTTGATAACGTATTATTTTATATTACATATACATATATTATGTTGTTGTATAATTTAATAATATAATTTTTATTATATATATTTAATCATATATACATTATATTTTGCTTCCCTCAAATTTGCTTCTTCTTTATTTCCCTATATATATATTCAAGTTGTATATTATGGAATATTTTACAAATCCTTAAGAAACTATGAAAATTTCCCTTTTTTCCTTCCTATTTGCTTATGTCACATCCAATATTTGGGCCTAAACCAGTGGTCCAGTTTAGAGCTTGCTAAAGGCCCAATAAATGATATTTTTACGACCACTCAAAGATTTTATTAGCCCGTGATTTCATTATTAACCCGAAATGGCCTTTCGTCCCAATTTATTTGCAATTTGTAGCTATTATCTATTTCCAATGCATTTACCTTCCTAAGACAACATTTATTCCAAGCCTTTTTATTTTTCTTTCATTCTATCCGAGGCACATATTTTTCTTCTCATTGTCACTTTCATTCCTATCCTCTTTCTTTCTAACTCTCCTTCTCACCTCTTTCTTTCTTTGTGTCTTCTTCATCTTCTTTTTATCTTTCTTTATTTTTTTTTATTTTTTATTTTTTTTTCTTTCCTTCTTTATCTTCCAGTTCAGAACTATATTTGTCTCTTTATTTTTTACTTCACACTAAAAAAAAATTGTTTGAGCACCTAGAAAAATCAAAAAAAAATTAATTTAATTTTTAAAAATATTTACTCAATTACGATGTATGATACAAGAGTGACAACAAAAGTCATGGGGTTTTCTAGTCATGCTTCTTCTTCTTCTTCTTCTTCGGTCATAATAGTGTTGTGTGGGTGAAGATCTTCTACAGTGCGTATCGATTGTCAGTCTGAATTTAATGGGGTAGTTGGATGATACCTATATTTAATTTTGAATAAATATTATATATATACAGTTATATAATGTACTAAAATTTTATATACACATTGTATACATTTTGTATATAAGCTTATCCTGTATTTTCCAGTGTATATTATAAAAATTATATAAAAATTATTATAAAATATATAAAAATTGTATATATACTATTACATTGTATAAATTTTGTATATAAAGTGTATCATCTATATTTGAGTGTATCTCTAATATATCATTAGTGTATATTCATGGATCTGACTACTATTTATACCGGAACAAATGGCTATCTTGATTTATTCATCAAAAGAAAAGTCCTTTTTGAAGCCAGAATTGATTTTCCTTGATACCTTGCAGCGACCTTACAAGTGTATATATAAACTATATATGTTATATAATAGGTGTATATGTGCAATTATATAATTTGCATACATTGTTTATGCAATGTAAATGTAGTTGGTGGATTGTTGGTGTTTTGTGAGCTGTTTTGGAGGTTGGATCTTCCTGATTATTTTGGGATGAAATTATGTGCATTTCCTAGGAAGAAGTAAAGGTGAAGTGTATTTGTGCAGGTGGTTGTTTCTTCTTCTTCTTCTTCTTCCATAGATTCTTAACGTCTTTGTATAGAGATTACTTCTTCTTCTTCTTCTTCTTCTTCTAAAGGTCTTTGTATAGAGATGTATAATTAGTATGTTCCCAATAAATGTATATTTAGTGTACATGATTATTTTGGGATGAATTTATGTGCATTTCCTGGGAAGAAGTAAAGGGTGAAGTGTATTTGTGCAGGTGGTTGTTGCTGCTATCTTCTTCTTCTTCTTCTTCTTCTTCTTTTGTTGTACCACTGATATATATTTAGTGTATTCTAAGCATTTTAGAGTATCCAAAGTATATATATTTGTTTTACGATGTATAAAAATGTATATATTATTATACAATGCATACGAGGAGTATAATTATTATATGATGTATAAAAAGTGTATATACACTTTATACTAGTGTAAAATGTGAATATTGTGCGTACAACGTATATATCACCTTCTTATTTTTCTTCTTATATCATGAGTACTTTTGCTTATGCAATATCATATATTTTTTTAATTAGACCAATAAAAAATTTAGGCTCTTAGTAAAAGATAAAAAAGATTATAATTTATGTGTAATAGGAAGAGATTGAAGGTTGCAGAGAAAGTGGTCAAATTATACCCAAAAAAAAAGAAAGAAATCTTAAACAAAGGAGGTGAAAGTGTTTGAAACTTAAAAAAATTAATGATTTTCCGTGTGTCATAATAAACAAACAAGATTTTCCGTGTGTCATAATAAACAAACAAGAAAAAAAATCTTAAAGGAACTTTTTTATGGACGTAAAAGGAATTGAAGAAAAAACTAAGGCTCCCAATTGTAAAAAGAAGTTCAAATTGATGTAAACTTTTTTTTAGATACTTTACAAAAAGATTAGGCGGGCGTTAGTTTTTTAGCTGCAATTTCTAGCCCCTATAACTGATTTTGGGCTATGAATTATATGATATATTTTGTGACTACCGATTGTTATTAGTTTTTTCGAGATGACTAGAAGTGATAATAGCTCTAATCTATAGCCCGGTTACCCTTTACTCTATACAGTCCATTTTGTTTTTAAAATTTCCATACACTTTAGTCTTTAAGAATTAAGACATCTGATGATTTTTCACAAGAATATCTGTATATACTATCATTTATATTTTTCTTAAATATCTTACTGAGTAACACTTTATCTATTGGGATAGCTAAGGGTGTATTTTGGTTTCTTATGCACCCCTGTGATGCTATTAAAACAACATTGATTTAAATTGTTGTTTTTATGATTTCTCAAAATGTATTGGAAAATGCTTTACGCAAAATTGTGGAACCCGAACCACAGCTAGCGTAGTTTGACAATGTCGATACCAAAATCCATTTCTTGCAACGGCTAAATAATATGATTAGTGTATAAAGTAATATGGATATTCTAAAATACTTGTATTGAAATACCGAAGATTAAGTAGTAGGACAACGCATCTCAGCTCATATCATATCATTAAAGATGGCATATTATTGGTGGTTGATTTACGTGATTATTGAAGTAACAACCAACAATTGTCAAAAAGAATAATATAATGTTTATATTCAACATTGAACTCCAACGAATTGATTTCAGTGAAGAAGATCATGCTCTTCCAATACGTAAACCTGCAATTTTACGACCGTTTATTTACCCCTATTCTACTTCAAAGTAAATTCGACTTACAATTTGTTACACAAAAACTAAAATCATATGTATTTTTAAGCATTGTTTTTCTCTATTACCAAATGAAATAAGTCATTGAAATTGCGAAAAAAAAAAAAAAAAAATTGGTCTACAACAGGTGAACTAAAAATATAATTTGAAAACATGAAAAAGTAATCAGGTTGTTTTAGTGAGCTGAAGTTATTTTCGATCGTACAGCTAATGAATTTCGTTGCTACATCTTTTTCCAAGAAAAGAGAAAATGACACATTTTGATTTCTCAAGCATAAAGGAAATATGAATTATGTATATCCGCAAGATAAAAAAATTAGACCCAAATCAGACCTAATTAATTACAATAGCTTCACTCTAAATCTAGTTTACAAAATCACTTGGATCATGTCTCTCATCACAAAGAGCTGATCCAGTTCCCTTGCCATCTAATCTGGAATTGCATAATGAAGTTTTAATCATCTTAAACATTTACAAGTATGTTTCTGGAAAAAACAATTGTTTCAAATTGGATGGACATCAAGGGTAGACTCTCAGGGACATCAAAAACCTCTTGAGTTGTGACAAATATGTTCCAGAGACATGTCTTGCATTCATTTTCTTGGTACGACAAGAACACAAGTGAGGTCGGGCGAGGGTAAGGATGTATGCAATTTTACCCTTAGCAGGACAGAGAGAATGTTTTCGATAGAAACTCGGCTCAATTTTTTCCTCTTGAATTTTCCTTCCCATTTGAAACCTTCCTGTTTCCATTAAGGAGAAAACTCCTTGTTGCTAAAATTAACTCAAAGAATTTGACATCTCTTTACTCACAAATGTTCTGCCATAAGATGCCACACAAATTGTTGTATTTTCTTGTTTTTTCAGGAGATATGCATTCTACCATGGCCTTTCTTTTGAGACTACTTGGAGTTACTTTCTGTATTTTCTCCCTCATTAAATGGGGCTTAATTCTATTCACATCTGATTGTTGGACTGGCTTTAGAAAGAATTCTTCAGCTCCTTCTTCCAAACATCTATTGATTCTTGAAGGAACATTTTCTGATGACATGATTATTACTGGAATGTCTTTCAAAGATGACGATCCCTGTAAATTTGACAAAATTCCTATTAGTCAACAATTTTTTTTAACAGAAATTACACAATCTAAACAGTTGTATAATGAAAATTCAATAAGGTAAATTTTAATTTTTTATCACCATATACATACCTTAATCTTTCTCAAGAGGTCATAACCAGTCATTCCAGGCATGCTATAATCTGTTATAATCAAATTGATTCCAACTTCTCTTACATGAGAATGGTCAATTTCTACTCCTTCGTGCTCATCACTTGACAATCCAAGATACTCTAGAGCCTTGCTCCCAGAATCCACAACAGTAACTACAAAAATCAGAAGACAAAAAGAAAAATTAGAAACCAAGATCCAACAGCAAACATCATAATTTTTTAAAATTGTTTAGGAAAATGAGGAGGAAAAATCAAAGTACCTTGGTAAAAAGAAGTCTTGAGGAGCCTTTCAATGAGTTTTCTATCAATAATACTATCATCAACAGCTAAAACATGAAACTGATGATCCATTGTTGCAACTTGAGCCATTTCTAATATGATGATATTGAATGTAAAGAATTATGGTGTTTATGTGGTTTGGTGTTTGTGAGGTTATTATATGAAGGGAATGACATGATGATATGGTGTTGATTTCAAGAAGATACGCAAATATTTGACAGAAGGAAAAGAGAGATACGAATGCAGATATCAATCAGAATCTCAAGGATTTCCTATGTTGATTTTCTTGACTTTTTCTTGATTTAACAAATCTTCGACATTGTAAGGAAAGTGACCCTTTGAGGAGAGCAAAGGCTGGATTGAGTGGACGGTGGATCCTACCATTTGCTTTTGTTTTTAAAAATATAATAGGGTTGTTCGGTATCAATTAATCCGGGATTAAAATTAAGATAATTTATTTCACATACGATTGGAAAAAAAATATGGTAGAACTGATTTTGGATTAATTATTCTGAGATTATAATACTTTTTATCTCTATGGAAGGATGGGATAATTAATCCCGAAATAGCTAATCTCTAGATATTATGAGATAACCTGTTTTACGACCAAATGAATCCTTAAAGTGTAAGATTTCACATGCACTATCCTTCTTTCCTCTTCTAGGTGTATATTTTTATTTTATTCTTTAATTTTGACAATATTGACTATAGTTCTTTTTTATTTTGTTTTATGAAGTTTCTGCGGAAAAGATTACCATTTCCTATCGCAGGAGTCGGGACCACACGTTTTATAATCTAATGGCAAGTCAATTTTGAAAAACAAAATGAATCTTTTCTTCAAATCTTTTGTTTGGCTTTGGTCAATTAGTGAATTTTCTACCATTACTGTTTATTCACACCACCAATAAGTTGTAAGCACAATCCCTCTAACAAACATTAGGTGGTAGCGTGGCAATAAATGAGGATCTGTACAAAATAATAACATCGATATCACGCGGTCCAGAATGAAGCTTACATATGTCCTTCATGATATTGCACGGTCCATTTTACTAATTGTGAAACCATGTATATTGCAATAAACATGAACACATGCAAAATACTGAGTATAACTCAAAGTATTCAAGATAATATATTGTATATGGTAGAAATCGAGCTCGTTTGTTGCATGATAGATCGGGGATGAAATAAATGGATTGAAGATCGACTCTGGATTCCATCGAACCTAGGCACGAGGTTAGAGCATGCATCTTCAAGATTATCGAGTCCGTAACTCCAGAACTGGCCACGACTCCAAACCAGCTCGAGGAAACATTATCGAATCAAAATAACGGAAGGCCGAAATATCCGTAACCGGTCGGATATCACGACGGGAGTGTCGGCACGTATCGATGAAAATGATTAATTAGCAAATCATGAGATTTTTTTACCTTATATAGAATTGTACCTAAAATAGGATTCCTCTGCTATATAATAGGGTCTAACTATTTATAAAACATATTGTAACACATATCACAAAACACTAAACTGTAATTTCTAGCTATTATTATCTCATTACTCTGCTCCGGCACCGATTGTAGCATTTTTGACTCGAAGGTGATCAACCTTGAAGGCCAAGATTGTTTAACTTGTATGGTTTGCATTTATTCTTTTATATTATTAATTTCAATATTAATTTGATTTCTCATTTTGTATCAAGTTAGATCACATATCCTTAAAACCGCGTATAAATTCAATTGTTATCCAATTTTGAGGGTAAGCAGTTTGGCGCCCACCGTGAGGCTAAGGATAATAGTGGTTAATTGATACAAATCTCCATAACACACACTGCTTTACACTTGCTCTTTGAAATGTCTTTGATTCCAAGCTAAAATACAAAAATATCAAACTCTCAATCAGCACCTCTACACGTTGACAACAAGTCCGGTCACCAAGATGAAAATAATAACATAGTGCCCGATAACGAGATACCACCTGTTGATCCCGCTGGAATTCCGATCGAAGATCCAACTGACGCTAATTCACATGTGGCTATCGATGCAAACTTGCCCACCGACCCCGAAAATAACATTCGTGGTGGAGCCTGATTGGCAACTCGAAACACACAAAATGTTGAAGGGGACGGATCAGTCTATGAGTGATCTTCGAAATGTTGCAGGCTCAACAGGTGGCTACAACTCAGTTACAAAACCAAAGCCGTGCACCAAGCAGGGTTGAGCCTGATCCTCCTCGGGAAGTCACCCGTAGGGATGAACCGGTCAGAGAAAGGTCGAACGAGCACGAATCGGGGGCTTACCCCGAGATCATAAAGATGCTCGAGGAGCTGACAAAACGGATAGAATCAGTGGAGAAGAATATCGAGGCTAACGACAAAAAGGTGGAAACTTACAATTCCAGGGCAGAACAAATCCGAGGAGCACCTCCGATATTGAAAGTCCTGAATTCCAATAAGTTTGTGCAAAAACCTTTCCCTCTGAGTGCGGCTCAGAAGGCATACCCAAGAAGTTCCGTATGCCCAAAATACCCAAGTACAACGGAATGATCGACCCTAACGAGCACGAAACCTCTTATATATGTGCTATCAAAGGGAACAACCTGGAGGACGATGAGATCGAGTCTGTTTTGTTGAAAAAATTTAGGGAAACCTTGTCAAAGGGAGCTATGATATGGTATCACAACTTACCTCTTAATTCTACTAACTCATTTGCTATGCATGAGAGATTCTTTCGTAAAAGCACACACAGGTGCCATCAAGGTCAAGACTAGGGAATTGGACCTTTTCAAAGTCAAATAGAAAGATAACGAGATGCTCAGGGAGTTCGTATCTCGGTTTTAAGTGGAACAAATCGATATGCCACCGGTCGCTGATAATTGGGTTGTTTAAGCTTTCACTCAGGGACTTAATATTCGAAGCTCAGTGGCTTCACAACAGCTGAAGCAGAACTTAATAGAATGCTCAGCTGTTACATAGGGCAGCATGCATAACCAGTATCAGTCAAAAATCAGAGTCGAAGACGATCAACTCGGGGCCTCTTCGGGGTCTGTCTATCCAGTCACAACCTTCGACAAAGTCAAGAGAGAGATTAATCATGATCCGAGGCCAAATAGGGATCGGTATCAGCCGTATAACGAAGATTGGAGAAGCAGCGGGTCCGGTCGAAACTCCATGAAAAATGAAAGGAGAAATGATCGAAGTCAAAGCAGTCGGGGACTTATGACCA
Organism: Nicotiana paniculata; assembly: GCA_005239505.1. Taxonomy (NCBI): domain Eukaryota; kingdom Viridiplantae; phylum Streptophyta; class Magnoliopsida; order Solanales; family Solanaceae; genus Nicotiana; species Nicotiana paniculata. The sequence goes on from ML365483.1 coordinate 67,098, forward strand.
AAAATGGCTTCGACAGGTCCATCGGGTCTAATGACACACCAAGGCTATCGGAATACAACTTTAATGTCGATGTTGTCGCCATTGTATCAACTATCGGGCGCATCAAAGATACCAAATGGCCTCGACCTCTACAGCCAATCCAACCCAAAGGTATCCTAACCATATGTGCAAATATCATGGCACTCACGGTCACAAAACGGAATATTGTCGACTACTGAGAGAGGAAGTAGCTCGTTTATTCAACAATGGGCACCTTCGAGAATTCTTGAGCACCGAGCCAATAATCATTTCAGGAACAAGGATCTAACAAACATTCAGAACAAGAAGAACCTCAAGACATCATCAATATGATCATCAACAGGGTTGATATCCCACATGGACCAATTTTGTAACGCACCAAAGTATCCATCACTAGGGAAAAACGAACTCGAGACTACATACCGGAAGGAACTTTATCTTTCAAAGACGAGGATGCAGAAGGGATCGTGCATCCCCACAATGATGCACTGGTAATATTTGTACTCTTAAAAAAAATTCTGGTTAAACGTGTGTTAATTGATCCAGGTAGCTCGGCCAACATCATTCGATTAAGGATCGTAGAGCAGCTCGGTTTGCAAAACCAAATCGTGCCTGCAATTCAAGTTCTAAATGGATTAACTTGGCGTGTGAGACCACTAAAGGCGAAATAACGTTACCAGCGAACATCACCGAGACCATCCAGGAGACCAAATTTTATGTGATCGAAGGAGACATAAGATACAACACTCTATTCGGAAGGCCATGGATCCACAACATGAGGGAGGTGCCTTCGACACTGCACTAAACGTTGAAATTCCCAATACCCGACAGAGTTAAAACAGTCTACGGGGAATAATCTGATGCAAAGAAAATGTCCGCGGTCGAAGAAGTGATACCGACATCTACAGTTTCAACATCGAAGGGCCCAAACAAGATGCTAAAAAATGGGGCCAAATAGTAATCACTAATACCATCTTCGACAGATTCAGACAAATAAGAAGAAGTCAAGGATGATGATTATAGGGTTCCTAGATCTTTTATGGGCCCCGATTATTACGATGTCACTAAATTGATGGTTTAGGAATTGGAACAAGTCATATTGCGAGAAAGCTTGCCCGATCGAAAGGTATACCTGGGCACGGGGCTAAGCTCCAAGCTCACGGAAAAACTCATTCAATTTCTTATAACTAAAGAAGATTGTTTCACTTGGTCCTACCTCGATATGACAGGTATCTCACTGGAGATAACCACTCAAAAGCTGAGCTTGGACTCGAAGCTTTATCCGGTTAAACAGAAGAGGAGACCCCAGTCTGAGATCACGCATTCTTTCATCAAGGATGAAGTATCTAAACTTCTTAAAATAGGGTCTATTCGGGAGGTCAAATAACCGGATTGGTTAGCAAAAATAGTGGTAGTCCCTAAAAAGAGAAATAAACTAAGAATGTGTGTAGACTACAAAGATTTGTATAAAGCATGCCCCAAAGACTCTTTTCCTTTGCCTAACGTCGATCGTATGATCGATTCCACGGCCGACCACGAGACCCTCAATTTTCTTGATGCTTATTCCGGGTACAACCGAATACGATGGACCCGAGTGATCAGGAAAAAACTTCATTCATAACTAAATACGGCACATACTGTTATAAAGTAATGCCGTTTGGATTTAAAAATACTAGTGCCACATACCAACACTTAGTAAATAAGATATTCGAGGAACAAATAGGAAAATCAATGGAGGTTTAATTAATGACATGTTAGTTTAGTCCCTGCAAGAGCAGAGAACCATTTAAAACATTTGCAGGAAACTTTCAGCATACTGAAGTAGTGCTAGATGAAGCTGAACCCAAAAAAATGTGGGTTCGAAGTTGGGTTCCTCGGATTCATGGTATCCAATCGGGGAATCGAGATCAATCTCGATAAGATCAAATCCATCGAAGATATCACGGTCATGGACAACGTAAAGACCGTGCAAAGGTTAACCGGGCGGATAGCCGCCCTAGGGTGATTTATCTCGAGGTCGTCCGATAAGAGCCACCGATTCTTTGCACATTGAAAAAGAAGAACAACTTCTCATGGACCCCGGCATGCCAACGAGCTTTAGAGGAACCCAAGAGGTATTTATCGAGCCCGCCCCTGCTTCACATACCGAAGACAGATGAACAACTATACTTTACTTGGCGGTCTCAGAGATAGCGGTAAGTGGAGTCTTAGTTCAGGAAGAGCAAGGTACACAATTTCCAATTTACTATGTTAGTAGGACCTTAGGTGAGGCTGAAACTAGGTACCCTCACTTGGAAAAACTGGCGCTCACTTTACTAGGTACCCCATATATGTCGTGACTACTTACCTATTGAGGAACGTTATGCATAATCCCGAAGTCTCGAGCCGATTAGCCAAATGGGCCGTCAAAATAAGTGGGTACGATATTGAGTATCAACCTCGAACCGCCATTAAATTCCAAATTTTGGCAGAGTTTATGGACGATTTTACACCGGCCCTGATACCCGAGGTAGAAAGAGAGTTATTGGTTAACTCAGGAACTTCCTCGGGAATCTGGACCCTCTTCACGGATGGTGCATCAAATTCAAAAAGGTTCGGACTCGGCATCGTCCTAAAGCCACTAACAAGTAATATAATTAGACAATCTATTAAGACTGTAGAATTGACTAACAACGAGGCCGAATATGAGGCCTTGATTGCAGGACTTGAACTAGCCAAGAGCTTGGGGGAAGAGGTGATCTAATCCAAGTACGAATCCCTCATCGTGGTAAGCCAAGTCAATGGAGCGTTCGAGGTCAAAGAAGAACGAATGCAAAGATACTTGGATAGGTGACATTACATCAGTTCAAAGAGTGGACTTTGCAACACGTACCTCGGGATCAAAACAACGAGGCCGATGCCCTTGATAACTTGGGGTCGTCGGTCGAAGACGACGAGTTCAACTCGGAGAAGTCGTACAACTTATGATATCGGTGGTGGAAGAAGGTCACGTCGAGATCAACTCGACGAGCCTAACTTGGGACTGGAGGAATAAATACGTGGAATATCTCAGGTCCGATAAACTTCCCTCGGATCCAAAAGAGTCGAGGGCCCTACGTACAAAGGAGGCCCGATTTAGTCTGTCCGAAGGCGGAACCTTGTTCAGAGTAACATTTGATGGTCTACTTGCAATATGTCTAGGGCCGGGGGCTACTGAGTATGTTTTGAGGGAAATCCACAAAGGTACCTGTTGAAATCATTCAGGTGCCGAATCGCTGGTTCAAAATATAACCTGAGCCGATTATTACTGGATCGACATAGAAACAGACACAAAGGAGTTCGTTCGAAAATATGATGAATTCCAAAGACACGCTTCGATGATCCATCAACCCGGGGAGCTGCTGCACTCGTTTTATCACCATGGTCGTTCGTGAAGTGGGGAATGGACATCGTTGGCCCCCTTCCGCGGGCACAAGATAAGGCTCAATTTATATTATTTATGGCTGATTATTTTTCTAAGTGGGTGGAAGCCCAGGCATATGAGAAGGTCAGGGAGAAGAAGGTGATCAATTTCATGTGGGACCACATTATATGCCGATTTTGAATGCTAGCCGATATCGTATGCAATAATGGGAAACAATTCATCGGAATCAAAGTAACCAAAATCCCCGAAGATCACAAGATCAAAAGGATCCTATCGATACCAGATCACCGTAATGAGAATGGACAAGCTGAATATACCAACAAAACCATACTCCAAAAGCTTAAAAAGAGGTTAACCGACGCCAAAGGAAGATGGAAAGAAATATTACCCGAAGTCCTGTGGGCATACCATACAACTTGGAAGTCCAGTAACGAGGCTACCCCATTTTCTTTGGTTAATGGCGCAAAAGCTTTGATATCGGTCGAGGTTAGGAAACCAAGTATCAGATTCTGATATGCGACAAAGGAATCGAACGACGAAGCTATGAGTACGAACCTAGAGCTATTAGATGAAAGGCGCAAGGCGCCCTTGTCCAGTTGGCCGCCCAAAAATAACAGAAAGATATTATAATCGAAGGGTCAACCTTCGACCCTTTAATACCGGGGACTTGGTACTGAGAAAGGTCACGTTAAGCACCCAAACCCGAACGAAGGGAAATTGGTGCCGAATTGGGAAGGACCGTACACAAATTATCGAGATCAATGGAAAAAGGATCCTAAGAGTTCAGAATAATGAACAACGAGAAACTACCGAACAATTGGAATGTAACTCACCTGAAATGTAACTCTTTACCGGAGTTCGAATAATCACTCTCTCACTTAGGACTGCCATCAAAAACAAACTCGGACGGTCCAAGCTATTGGACCTCGGGATATAAGACCTATTAGGAAAACCCCAAATATTATAGGCTAAGGCCACCCCCACTCGAGGACTGCCATTTTAGGCAAACCCATATAACTCGGGATAATGATATTAACAATGGACAACACCCGAACTATAAAGGGTACGACCATATAAACACAGCTCAGAGACGTCCAAACCACCACATTGCCTTAAGGCTACCCTCGACAAACTATTACTTAAAAAAGTCTAAGTACTTTGGGGGAAGAAAACTTTCGGTCACACCGAACCCCCACATTGCCTTAAAATAAAATAGTTGAAGGCAAGGTTTCTTCGAGTCTCTAAATTGTTTTGTGTCAAAGCACTTAGATATTTGAAAATAAAAATAAATAAGGCAAAGGAAAAACTTGAAAGCTGTTGAAGGGAAAAAACCTTATATTCATAATCAAAAATTTCTTTTACAAAGGCCGAACTGCCCGATGAAATCCTTACAAGGGCAAAAAATAGCCTCAATAAAAATATAAAAAAACCAAAGACATCTAAAAAAGTCTAAGTGGCATAGTCTTCGCCGAGGGCCGCATCACCAGCTTCTGTCACGACCCAAATCCCAATTTAGGTCGCGATGGCGCTCAACTTCGATGTCAGGCAAGCCAACTTTAATTTGTTAGTGGTCCCTTTTTTATTTATAAAATAATTCACCATACTTAAGAGGTTTTTATCTCAAAAACAAAACTTCGAAGTAAATTAGTGACTTAAACGACCAAAGAGCAATAAATATAGTAATCACCACCATCATTACAACCCAAAAGAATAGAAAATCCACTACGTGGGCATGCCAGGAACTGGCGTCACAGGTCTACGGGCATCTAATAGAAACCAGTATCCAAAAGAAAGTACAAGTTGCCCTATTGTCTGAAGAAATAGTACAGACATAATAAAAGAAAAGAGGAACTCTAGGGTGCTGCCTGAGATAAGCATCAAGGAAAGCAGCTCACCGAGAAATCCACGCCCACTATACGTCAGGGAATAGCGCCAGATGAATACCGAGATGCACATGCCTCAGAGCTTGTACAATTAAGTACAGAAGCGTAGCATGAGTACATAAACAGATATGCACCCAGTGGGTATCCTGCCTAATCTCGAAGAAGTAGTGACGAGAGGTAGACATGATACTTACTAGGGTCAACATTTTTAATTAACATAATTTAATAGGAACTAGGCAGACATAATAGTCGTAGAAATCACAAAGATATAAATTATCAAGTATAGTTGTAATTACCTTTGCATGTCAAATTTCACTAGCATATAATGTACTAAATTCCCTTTTTCACATGAAACAATTTATACAGTTACAGCAAATTCTCAGTAAATCATATAGCACATAATAGGCCGAAGCGTATGGCCGAAGCGTCGCAAAAATAAATGTGCGATGTCGAGGGTCGAACGGCTCAAACCATAGATGCATCTATTACCCCGCTCGCGAATCGAACATGTGACGCGATTGACATAATAGGAGGTCTATTCCGCTCACGAATCATACATGTGACGCGGGTGGCACATACATACATAAAATTATCAATTTTAAGGAGTTAACAAAGATTATTCTTTAAGGCAAGAACATAAGCAATATATTATGGAACACAACTTCCTAATATTATCATGCCAATTCAAGGGTAATAAGAAACTCAAAATACGTTTAGGAATACATGTAAGGCACATATATGCATGCTCATGAGTCCTAGACTACCCAACATAACATAGTAGTAGCTACGCACGGACTCTCGTCACTCGTGCGTGCGTAGCCCCCACAAATAAGAACATGCAATTATTTATCCTATGGGGACAATTCCCTCTTACAAGGTTAGAAAGGAGACTCACCTTGTGTCGAACCTACCCATAGCCTAAGGATCGTTAATATATAGTTTTTGTATGATTCCATGGCAAATTTCGTGGTAATTTCCAAGTTTTCATAAAACCTAGGTTTTCACTCTAACCCATGGTTTTCCACTAATTAGGAGGTTAATCTACCTAGGATTTCATGTATTAAACTAATAATGGAGTAGAAATCACTTACCTTTCAGTAGCTAGGTGGATTGGCCCTTTCCCAAGCTCCCTAAGTCGACAATGGTGGAAGAAAAATGGATAAAATGAGCCTTTCCGGTGTTTAAAAGAACACACTGCCTGACAGTGTTTCCGCACCTGCGGTCTCACACCTGCGAGCAAAGGATCGCACCTGCAGAAATGGACGAGGAAGCCTGGGCCCGCACCTGCGGAGAGGAGACTGCACCCGTAGCTCTGCTCCTGCGGAACTTTGTCCGCACCTGCGAGAAATGAGCTGCCCGCTAGGGGTCGCACCTGCGAGGCTAGGACCGCAGGAGCGATCCTACACCTGCGACTGGGCAATCGCATCTGCGGTTACACCAGAACAGGTGCACCATCAGCTATTTCAGCTGGCTTTTGGCCTCGTGTGGTGTCCGGGAGGTACCTGGGCCCACCCAATCCCCAGTCAAAATATACCAACAAGTCCCAAATCATAATACGGACTCGCTCGAGCCTTCGGAACACTCAAAACAATGCTAAAACTCAAAATCACATCCCAAAACCCCTAGAATCATAACTTAAGAACTTCAAGTTCTTGAATTTGCTAATTATGCGCAACTGACCTATACTACTCGGAATGACACCAAATTTTGCAAGCAAGTCATAAATGACATAACGGAACCATTCCTAGTCTCAGAATTCTGTTCGGACCTCGATAACACAAAAAACACGTTCCAAACCAAATTTCAAACTCAAGGAAACTCTAATTTCGATATTGGGCGCCGAAACGCCCCCGAGTCATCCTAAACCCATTCCGAACATACGCCGAAGTCCAAAATCATCATACGAAGCTACGGAACCATCGAAACTCGATTCCGAGGTCGTTTACTAAAAATATTGACTGAAGTCAAACTTTAGCCTTAAAGGCTAACCTTAAGGAACCAAGTGTTCCTATACCACTCTAAACGCTTCTGAATCCCGAACCACCCGTCCCCGCAAGTCATAAATCATAATAAGCCGCTATGGGAGTCTCATTTAGGGGAACCAGGTCCTGATACACAAAATGACCGGCCGGGTAGTTACATTCTCCACCTCTTAAACAAACGTTCGTCCTCGAACGGGTCTAGAATCATATCCGAAGTGCTGAATAAATGTGGATATCTGCTCCGCATGTCCTCCTCGGACTCCCAGGTCGCCTCCTCGATTGGTTGGCCCCTCCACTGGACCCTCACAGCAGAAACTCTCTTGGACCTCAATTGGAGATCCTGCCTATCAATAATAGCAACTGGCTCCTCCTCGTAGCCCAACCTCTTATCCAACTGAATAGTGCTGAAATCAACAACGTGAGAGAAGTCGGCGTGGTACCTCCGGAGCATGGATACATGAAAAACTGGATGAACTCCTGACAAACTGGGAGGTAAAGCTATCTCATAAGCAACCTCCCCAACTCGCCTCAACACCTCGAAGGGACCTATAAACCTTGGGCTCAGCTTTCCCTTCTTCCCGAACCTCATAATACCCTCCATCGGCGAGACTTTCAATAGAACCTTATCTCCCTCCATAAATGATACATCACACGCCTTCTGATCCGCGTAACTCTTCTGTCTGGACTGTGTTGTGCGGAGCCTCTCCTGAATCAACTTCACTTTCTCCAGAGCATCACTCACCAGGTCGGTGCCATATAACTTAGCCTTGCCAGGCTCAAACCACCCGATGGGAGAACGACATCGCTGACCATACAAAGCCTCAAATAGAGCCATTTTGATGCTGGACTGGTAACTATTATTGTAAGCAAACTCGGCCAAAGGCAAGAACTGGTCCCACTGACCTCCGAAGTCAATCACACATGCCCTGAGCATGTTCTCCAATATCTGAACTGTACGCTCCGACTGACCATCAGTCTGAGGGTGAAATGCTATGCTGGGATCTATCTGGGTACCCATCTCACTGTGCAATGCTCTCCAAAAGTGCGAGGTGAACTGAGGAACTCGATCTGATACAATGAACACCGGCACACCGTGCAACTGGACTATCTACCGAATGTAGATCTGTGCCAACCTCTCAGATCACGATACATCTTCGTAGCACCAGGATGAACAGAGTACCGCGAACTGTATGCCTCCTCTAGAATCCTCTCTCTCAGGCCATCGACATTAGGAACACATAAACGACCCTGAAGTCTCAGAACACAATCCTCACCAATAGTAACCTCATTGGCACCACCCTGAACCACTGTCTCCCGAAGCTCTGCCAAACACGGATCATCAAACTGCCGAGCCTTAATTTCAACCAATAACAAAGACTGAGCAACCATATGTACTAGAACTTGATGAGGCTCTGAAAGGTCTAATCTCACCAGGCGATTAGCCAAGGACTGAATGTCCAAGGCTAGAGGTCTCTCCTCTGTTGAAATATAAGCCAAGCTACCCATACTCTGCGCCTTCCTGCTCAAAACACCTGCTACCACATTCGCCTTTCCCGGATGATAAAGAATGGTGATGTCATAATCCTTCAGCAACTCAAGCCACCTGCGCTGCCTCAAATTAAGATCCCTCTGTTTGAACAAGTGCTGTAAGCTGCGGTGATCTGTATAAACCTCACAGGACACCCCATACAAATAGTGCCTCCAAATCTTAAGAGCATGAACAATCGCCGCCAACTCCAAATCGTGTACATAATAATTCTTCTCATGAACCTTAAGCTGGCGCGAAGCATAAGCAATAACTCTCCCTTCCTGCATCAACACACAGCCCAAGCCAACGCGTGAAGTGTCGCAATATACTGTATACATCCCAGAACCGGAAGGCATTACCAGGACTGGTGCTGAGGTCAATGTTGTCTTGAGCTTATGAAAGCTCGCCTCACACTCGTCGGACCATCGGAACGGGGCATTCTTCTGAGTCAATCTAGTCAGTGGGGCTGCAACGTATGAAAATCCCTCCACAAATCTCCTGTAGTAACCTGCTAGACCCAAGAAACTCCTGATCTCTGTAGCTGAAGTATGACGTGGCCAACTTCTTAGGATCAACCTTGATACCCTCTCTGGATACTACATGTCCCAAGAACGCCACGGAATCCAACCAAAACTCACACTTGGAGAACTTAGCATATAGCTTCTGTTCTCGCAAAGTCTGGAGCACCACTCTCAAATGTTGCTCGTGCTCTCCCACGCTACGTGAGTAAATCAGAATTTCATCAATGAAGACAATGACAAAAGAATCAATGTACGGACTGAACACCCTGTTCATCAAGTCCATAAATGCTGCTGGGGAATTAGTCAAGCCGAAGGACATCACCAGGAACTCATAATGGCCATATCTCGTACGAAAAGCAGTCTTCGAAACATCTGAGGCCCGAATCCTCAACTGATGATATCCCAATCTCAAATCAATCTTAGAAAACACCCTGGCACCCTGCAACTGGTCAAACAAATCATCGATGCGCGGCAAGGGATAGTTGTTCTTAATGGTGACCTTGTTCAACTGGCGGTAGTCAATACACATTCGCATAGTCCCATCCTTCTTCTTCACAAATAAAACTGTGGCACCCCACGGTGATACACCCGGCCTGATAAACCCCTTAGCTAACAGCTCCTCAAGCTGCTCCTTCAACTCCTTCAACTTTTTTGGAGCCATACGGTACGGAGGAATAGATATAGGCTGGGTGTCTGGAGCTAAATCAATGCAGAAATCAATATCACGATCCGGAGGCATGCCTGGAAGGTCTGAAGGAAATACATCAGCAAACTCTCGAACCATTGGCACTGAATCAACCGTCGGAGACTCGGCGATGAGGTCCCACACATAAGCAAGATAGGCCAGACAACCCTTCTCGACCATATGTCGAGCCTTCAGGAATGAAACAACCCGGCTGGCTGCACTAACTGAGGAACCTCGCCACTCCAGCCTAGGCGACTCGGGCATGGCTAAGGTAACTGTCTTGGCAATGCAGTCTAGCACGGCATGATAAGGATATAACCAATCCATGCCTAAAATAACCTCAAAATAAACCATGTCGAGAAATAGGAGGTCCGCTCTGGTCTCGAACCCACAAAATGAAATCACACAGGACCGATAAATCCGGTCTACAACCACAGAATCGCCCACGGGAGTGGACACATAAATAGGAGTACCCAAGGTGGATACTGGATCAAATAAAGCTGGATACATATGAATATGTGGATACTGGATCAAATAACACTGATGCATCTCTACCACATACTGAAATAGTACCTGTGATCACGGCATCTAAGGCCACTGCATCTGATCAGACCGGAATGTCATAGAATCTAGATGGAGCACCGGATGAATGACCTCCGCTGGAATGAATAGGGGCCGACAAAGCTCCCCCTGCCTGGCCTCCACCTCTGGGACGACCTCTACCAGTATGCCCTCTACCTCTGGGTGGACAAACCGCTGGTGCTGAAAGTGTAGGCTGATAGCTCTACTGAACGACCTTGCCCCGAAGCCCGGGACAAGTCCTCCTCATATGGACTGGATCCCCATACTCATAACATCTAGCTGGTGGCATGACCTTCTACCCTGAAGAAGGACCCTGGATAGCTAGGGGCGGTGAGAACTCTCGGACATGGCACTAAAGTAAGGACTAGAAGACCCCTGATGACCGGAATACCCGCCTGAGGAACCCTGAATGGCTGGTGGACGGTAGGAACCCTCGGGCATGGCGCTAAAATAGGGCCTCACTGGAGCACCACGGGGAGGTGGTGGAGGAGCTGAATATGGAGGTCTGCTAGGCTGGCCTCTACCGAACTGACCTCTACCCCTGGTTGGGGCACCTATGAAATCTCCTGAAAATCTAGCTCTCTTATCCTGCTGACCCTGCTCTCTGCCCCTCGAACAATAACCCTCAATCCGGCGAGCTATCTCGACCACAAGCTGATAGGGAGTCCTCATCTCCACCTGTCAAGCCATGTTGGCCCTAATACCTGAGTGCAGCCCAGCTACAAATCTCCGCACTCTCTCAATATCAGTATGAAGTATCATAAGGGCATGACGAGACAACTCAGAAAACCTGGCCTCGTAATCTATCACCGACATCTATCCCTGCTCCAGCTGCTCAAACTGATATCGCAGCTCTTCCCTCTCGGAGGGTGGAATATACCTGTCCAGGAACAGCTGAGTGAACTGCTCCCAAGTGATGGAAGGGGAACCTTCCGGTCTATCCAGGATATAAGACTGCCACCATCTGCGGGCCCTGCCCTCAAGCTGGAAAGTAGTGAAGTCCACTCCATGGGACTCCAGTATCCCCATGTTGTGCAGTCTGTCCCTGCACCTATTAATAAAGTCCTGGGCATCCTCGCCCTTCTCACCTCCGAAGATAGAAGGGTGAAATCGGGTCCATCTATCCAGTAACTTCTGGGGATCGCCGTCCGCAGCTGGTCTGAGCTCAGGTGCTGCTACTACTAGCTGGGCTCCACCCACGGGCAGTGTACCCGGGGTCTGATAAACTACTGCTGCATGGCTTGCGGCCTGGGAAGTAGGGGTCTGGGCTCCCCCTCCTGCTTGAGATGTAGCAGGATCCGCTGGAAATAAACCAGCATGCGTCATAGTGTCCATAAATCTCATTATACGGCCCATGACCTCCTGGAAGCCTGGAGCCGTCATAAAGTCTACTGGGACAGGGTCTGCTGGGGGAACCTCGCCCTGCCTCTCTATGATAGGATCCTCTACCGGATCCACTGGGTGTTCCAAAGGAACAACTAAGGGGCGCCCTCGTCCCCTACCTCGGTCCAGTGCCCTCCCCGGCCTCTGCCACGGCCTCGGACGGCGGGGGTAGCGGCATCTACCGGGTCTGGAACGTCAGCCGCGCGTGTGCTCACCATCTGTGAGAGAATGGAAAAATAAGATTTAGTAAACCATCAACTGCACGATAGAACATGAATAAATAGAGGTTTCCTAACACCCTATAGCCTCCCGAAGATAAATACAGATGTCTCCGTATCGATCCGCAAGACTCTATTAGGTTTGCCCGTGACTTGTGTGACCTACGTGAACCTAGAGCTGTGATACCATGTTGTCACGACCCAAATCCCAATTTAGGTCGCGATAACGCCCAACTTCGTTGTCAGGCAAGCCAACTATAATTTGTTAGTGGTCCCTTTTTTATTTATAAAATAATTCACTATACTTAAGAGGTTTTTCTTTCAAAAACATAACTTCGAAGTAAATTAGTGACTTAAACGACCAAAGAGCAATAAATATAGTAATCACCACCATCATTACAACCCAAACGAGTAGAAAATCCACTACGTGGGCATGCTAAGGAACTGGCGTCACAGGTCTACGGGCATCTAATAGAAAGCAGTATCCAAAAGAAAGTACAAGTTGCCCTAATGTCTGAAGAAATAGTACAGACATAATAAAAGGAAAGAGGAACTCCAGGGTGCTTCCTGAGATAAGCATCAAGAAAAGCAGCTCACCGAGAAATCCACGCCCACTATACGTCCGGGACGAGCGCCAGATGAATACCCAGATGCACCTGCCTCAGAGCCTGTACAATTAATTACAGAAGCGTAGCATGAGTACATAAACAGATATGTTCCCAGTGAGTATCCCGCCTAATCTCGAAGAAGTAGTGACGAGAGGTAGGAGTGATACTTACTAGGGTCAACAATTTTTAAATAACATAATTTAATAGGAAATAGGCAGGCATAACAGTCGTACAAATCACAAAGATATAAATTATCAAGTATAGTTGTAATTACCTTTGCATGTCAAATTTCACTAGCATATAATGTACTAAATTCCCTTTTTCACATGAAACAATTTATACAATTACAGAAAATTCTCAGTAAATCATATAACACATAATAGGCCGGAAGCGTACGGCCGACGTCGCAAAAATAAATGTGCACTACCGAGGGTCGAACGGCTCGAACCATAGATGCATCTATTACCCCGCTCTCGAATCGAACATGCGACGCGGTTGATATAATAGTAGGGCTATTCCGCTCACGAATCATACATGTGACGCGGGTGGCGTATACATACATAAAATTATCAATTTTAAGGAGTTAACAGAGATTATTCTTTAAGGAAAGAACTTAAGCAATATATTATGGAACACAACTTCCTAATATTCTCATGCCAATTCAAGGGTAATAAGCAACTCAAAATACGTTTAGGAATACATGTAAGGCACATATAAGCATGCTCGTGAGTCCTAGAACTACCTAACATAACATAGTAGTAGCTACGCACGGACTCTCGTCACTTCGTGCGTGCGTAGCCCCCTCAAATAAGAACATGCAATTATTTATAATCACCTATGGGGACAATTTCCTCTTAAAAGATTAGAAATGAGACTCCCCTTGTGTCGAACCTACTCTCCAGGTCAAGAACGCGCCCGAAACTCCAAACTCGTCACCCAAGGACTCGAAACTAGCCAAATGTTACACAAATACATCAATTCATGCTCAAAAGTATGGAATTTCCCTATTTAATTAACCAGCTTAGCCTACTTTACAATATCCCAAAATACACCCCCGGACCCACGTGCTCGGATTCTGGAAATAAAACATTTACCCGTAGCCTAAGGATCGTTAATATATATATTTTTTTATGATTCCATGGCAAATTTCGTGGTAATTTCCAAGTTTTCATAAAACCTAGGTTTTCAGTCTAACCCACGATTTTCCACTAATTAGGAGTTTAATCTACCTAGGATTTCATGTATTAAACTTATGTTGGAGTAGAAATCACTTACCTTTCAGTAGCTAGGTGGATTGGCCCTTTCCCAAGATCCCTAAGTCGAAAATGGTGGAAGAAAAATGGATAAAATGCGCCTTTTCCGTGTTTAAAAGAACACACTACTTGACAGTGGTTCCGCACCTGCGGTTCAAGGACCGCACCTGCGGTCTCGCACCTGCGAACAAAGGCTTGCACCTGCAGAAATGGACGAGGAAGCCCGGGCTCGCACCTGAGGAGAGGATACCGCACCCGCGACTCCTCTCCTACGGAACATTGTCCGCACCTGCGAGAAATGGGCTGCCCGCTGGGGGTCGCACCTGCGAGGCTGGGACCGTAGGAGTGGTCCTGCACCTGCGATTGGGCAACCGCACCTGCGATCACACCAGAACAGGTGCACCAGCAGCTATTTCAGCTGGCTTTTAGTATCGTGTGGTTTCCGGGAGGCACCTGGGCCCACCCGAGCCCACGTCCAAATATACCAACAAGTCCTAAATCATAATACGGACTCGCTCGAGCCTTCGAAACACTCAAAACAATGCTAAAACTCAAAATCACATCCCAAAACCCCTAGAATCATAACTTAAGAACTTCAAGTTCTTGGATTCGCTAACAATACGCCGAACCGACCTATGCTACTCGGAATGACACCAAATTTTGCAAGCAAGTCATAAATGACATAACGGAACCACTCCCAGTCTCGAAATTCCGTTCGGACCTTGATAAGACAAAAACACATTCTAAACCAAATTTCAAACTCAAGGAAACTCTAATTTCGATATTGGGTGCCGAAACGCCCCCGGGTCATCCTAAACCCATTTCAAACATACACCCCAGTCCAAAATTATCATACGAAGCTACCAGAACCGTCGAAACTCAATTCTGAGGCCGTTTACTAAAAAAGTTGATCGAAGTCAAATTTTGGCCTTAAAGGCTAACCTTAAGGAACCAAGTGTTCCTATACCACTCTAAACGCTTTCGAATCCCGAACCACCCGTCCCCGCAAGTCATAAATCATAATAATTTATGGGAAGTCTCATTTAGGGGAACGGGGTCCTAATATGGTCTCCACCATCTTCGAGCTCATCCGAATCTTCTGACCCCTCGTAATCCTCCTCTTCGAGATAAGACAACTTCCTATCCTAGGTTTAAGATATCTTGGCTTTCTCGATCTCAGCCAGGAGATCAAAACCCTGAGCTCGAACTCCATCGAGGGCCTCCCTTCAGGACTGCCACTTCATATGCTCCACCAAGTTTCTCACTTGGTCCTTAGCCGCCTCGGTATCGGCTTTAAGCTGGGCCTCTCTCTCTTCATCCTCGGCCTTAACCACGGCAATCTCCGACTTGGCCACCTCAAGTTACTTGGCCGGATTTTCTTGGCCGGAGACCGCCGAGCTCAGTTGAGACTGGAGCTACTCGATATTTTTGGTATGTACCAAGGCCTTTTCTTTTGCAGCCCGGAGTTGGACCTCAGTCGAAACCAGTTGTTCTCGGGCAGTCTCCTTTTTCGAGGCCAGGCGGTCCATATTTTTCTTCCATTATTCGGCCTCAGCTTTCACTGTGTCCACCCCTGCCTGGAACTGCTCGATCTGGCAAGTATCTTTTGAACCTGTTGGTTCAGGTCGTTAGCCATTGTGTCTGAATAGTCGTCACTAAGTTTGAATACTCGTCGTACCTTCTCGACCAAGTTGACATGCTCCTTCCGAGCCTCTTCTAACTCGGCCTGGAGCTTCTCACCGAGGAGCTTGTAAGCATCCCTCTTCTCAGTAAGCTGCCAAGCCTCAGCCTCATATCGATTTAACTCTTCTCGATATCGGAGAAAGTTTTATTATGAAGCACCGAGGCCTACAAACACAAAGAAGAATGTTATGATTGTTTGCAACTTAATCTAAGTACATAATAGAAAGGCTTTCGAAGTTACCCGATTTAATACATGTTCAGCTTCATTGAAAAGACAGGGGGCCTCTACCTCGTCTATTTTGTCATGATCCTCTTCGATCACCATACATCGGATATAGCTGGCGACCCCTAGAGGGGCGGAGAGAACTCGGGCATCTTCCGGTATGGATATGATGATTGACTTCTGTAACGATCCGATTGGTTATTTCGAGAGTTATCGCCATGTTTCCCTCATTTCTGCTTCTTTTGTGCTTTACATCATTATTATGTTTTACCGGATTGGTTGGTTTCGGTCCGAAGTGGTTTCGGAGTGAATTGAGACACTTAGTCTCTTAATTGGAAGCTTAAGTTGGAAAAGTCGACCAGATGTTGACTTGTGTGTAAATGACCTCGGATTTGAATTTTGATGGTTCTGTTAGTTTCATTAGGTTTTTGGACTTAGGAGTGCGTCCGGAATGTGATTTTGAGGTCCCTAGTAGAATTAGGCTTGAATTGGCGAAAGTTGGAATTTTGGCAATTTTGGCTAGCAATGGAAATTATAATATCGGGGTCGCATTGGATTTCCAGAAGTTGGAGTAGGTTCATGGTGTCATTATTGACTTGTGTGTAAAATTTGAGGTCATTCTAACGTGATTTGATATATTTCGACGTCATTTGTAGAATTTGGAAATTTTAAAGTTCACTAGGCTTGAATTCGTGTGTAATTCGTGTTTTCGATGTTGCTTGAGGCGATTTTAGGGTTTGACTAAGTTCGTATGATGTTTTGGGACTTTTTTGTAGGTTTGGTTGAGGTCTCGAGGGCCTAAGGTGAATTTTGGGTGGTTAACAGATCATTATTGGCCTTTGAGTGATAGCTGATATCTGCTGATTTTTTATGTTGCTGGTTTCCTCTTACGTGTTCGCGAGGCAAGTCTCGCATTCACGAAGTGTACCTAGAGGCTGAGGAGGATTTTTTCTTCGCGTTCGTGAAAAAAAGGATGCATTCACGAAGGTTTGGGAGTAGAGTGCATCGCAAACACGAGTTGGGGAACGCGTTCGCGAAGAAGAGAAGAGGCAACTAGGGACCCATTCCCTTGGTCTACGCGTTCGCGGAGGTGCGGCCGCGATCGCGATCGCGATGAGAGGGGTCAGTAAAGGTTCACGTTCTTAAGTGGTTGATTGTGTTCGCGTAGAAGGAAATTTTGGTCTGAGGCGATTGTGCTTCGCGAACGCGAGGGTACTTCCACGTTCGCGAATGAGGCGCAAACGAGGATTTTGAGTTCATAACACAAAATTGAATTGGGAGCTCGGTAGAATCGATTTTTGGAGAGATTCTTGCGTGGGTGCTTGGGGTAAGTGATTCTTACCTGGTTTTGGTTAATTCCCATGATTATGTCCTAAATTTCATCATTAAATTAGTGATTTGTGGTGGAAAATTTGGGAAAATTTGAGAAAAGTTCTTAAGCCGAATTTTGGGGTTTTGATCGAGATTTTGGTATCAGATTTGAATAAAATTGGTAAGGTTAGACTCGTGAGTGAATCTGTGTTCATAATTTGTGACTTTTACCCGATTCTGAGATACGGGACCAGGGAGGCTTTTGGGGAAAATTTCCAATTTCTTGCTTTAGCTTTGATTTCAGTAGCTAAATTAGTTCTTTGTAGTTGTATTTATGTTATGTAATTGATTTTGGCTAGATTTGGGCCATTCGGAATCAGATTTTCGTGAAAATAGCATTATTTAGGATTGATTTGATCTTGGTTCGAGGTAAGTGACTTGCCTAACCTTGTGGGAGGAAACTCCTTATAGGATTGGTACTATTTTTGATATATGAGCGCCATGTACGTGAGGTGACGAGTACGTACACGAGCTAATTGTTATAAAAATCTGATTTCTACTAAGTGATAACCTGTTTTCCTTCTTATTTGAATCTTACCAGCATGTGTAGTACCCTGTTAGACTAGAATAGCATGCCTATTTGCCTTAACTGTTTATCTGAACTACGTGCAACATGTTTAGTGAATTTACTTGTTTCTTTCTTAACTTGTGCTTAGGCTGAATTTTAGGATTTCCGTGTTTTAATTATTGAATTATATTGTTTGGGCTGCATATTAACTTTGGGACTACAAGCGGTATTTTGGGAGATCCCCCTGTTCTGCATATTTAATTTGGGACTATGGAACGGTATTCCGGGAGATCCCCCCATCTAGCATATTTACTTTGGGACTACAGAATGGTATTTCTGGAGATCCCTTGCACATTTACGTTTGGGACTACGAGACGGTATCTCGGGAGATCCCCTGTTGAATTGTTGTGTACTGAGCTGTTACCTTCTATGATTTCTTTCTTGTTCAAATTCCAATCTTTATTTTACTGTGATATATCATTCTTTCTTGCTATATTACTTATATACCAGTAGGGCCCTGACCTGACCTCGTCACTACTCGACCGAGGTTAGTCTTGGCACTTACTGGATACCATTGTGGTGTGCTCACGCCCTTTCATGCACACGTTTTTCATGTGCAGATCTAGGTTTATCTCACCAGCCTCGTTCCTAGTTGCAGTAGCTGCTGTCTGAGACTTCAAGGTACATCTGCCCGCGCCCGCAGATACTCGGAGTCCCTCTCTATTCCCCATATGTTCATTCTTCCTTTATTTCTATAGAAAATGATGTATAAAAAAATTAAGACTTCTTAGTAGCTTGTGACTTGCGGTGTTCCGGGTCTTGGGAGTGCTTATACATTTAGGAAGTTGATGGTTGTATATGCAAAGCGACATTCAGTTGCTTATTTAGATTATTGTTACTGTTAGTTCTTTTTGTTCATGCTTTTATTTCCTTTCCGCAAAGTGTTAGGCTTACCTAATCGTAAAGACTAGGTGCCGTCCCAAAAAATTCACAGAGGGAGAATTTGGGCCGTGACAAGTTGTATAAGAGCTCTAGGTTCATAGGTATCGTGAGTCACAATTCGGTTTATTAGAGTCTGATCGGTACGGAGACGTTTGTACTTATCTTCGGGAGGCTATGAAACTGTTAGAAACAATCATACTTATTTGATTCCCTTGTCGTGTAAATTATTGGCATCAAATTCTAAAAATTCTCTATTCTATTCTTTCTCAGAGATGGTGAGGACCGTACCGGGAGATCTGACGATCAGGCACCCGAGGCACCTGCTAGAACCGCCAGAGGCCGGTGTCAGGGTAGAGGATGACCACACGGTGTGGCCAGAGCACCCGCGTGAGCTGCGATAGAGGAACCCCCAGTAGCTCCAGCTGGAGGGCAGGCACCACAGGTTCCTATTGTTGCACCAGCCCTCCAGGAGACTCTAGTCCAGTTCATGAGCATGTTCAGCACCTTAGCTCAGGCTGGAATGATCCCGCTAGCTCCTGCCATATCTCAGGCCGGGGGAGGGGCACAGACTCCCGTAGCCCGAATTCTTGAGCAGAGAGTCCAGGTTGATCAGACCCTAGAGTTTATTCCTATGCCGCCGGTACCTCCGGTTCAGCATGAGACTAGGGCAGCCGTTTCTGAGGCGGAGCAGCTCAGACTTGAGAGGTACAAGATGTATCACCAACCTACTTTCAGCTGATTGGCTTCAGATGATGCTTAGGTTTTTCTAGAGGAGTGTCATCGTATTCTCCATACTATGGGCATAGCGTAGACGAGTGGGGTTTCTTTTACCGCTTTCCATCTTAGAGGAGTATCCTATCAGTGGTGGCGTGCTTATGAGCTGAGTAGTCTGGACGAGGCAGCCTCACTCATATGGACTCAATTTTCGGATATGTTTTTGAGAGAGTATGTTCCTCAAAGCCTCAGGGATGCATGGCGCGTGGAGTTTGAGTAGTTGCGCCAGGGTTCTATGACTATGTCAGAGTATGCAGTCTGTTTTAGTGAGTTGGCTCGACATGCACCAGCCTTGGTTTCCACAGTTCGGGAGAGGGTTTGTCGCTTTATTGAGGGACTCCACCCCAGTATCGGACTAGTATGGCCAAGAATTTGGAGATGATATCTCTTATCAGCAGGTCGTGAGTATTGCCAGAAGAGTAGAGGGCATGATTGCCTAGGACAGAGAGGAGAGAGAGGCCAAGAGGTCTCAAGAGACCGGTTATTATTTTGGAGCTCGTGCCCCAGTCACTTTCCATGGTTGGGTTATGTGAGTCTCCTTATTCATTCATCTCTTTCAGTCGCCAGTGGTGTTCCAGCTCTTTCCAGGCCCTAGGATCCATATTATGCACCGCCAGTATCTAGTACGCCTTCTACTCGGGGTGCTATTAGCGGCCAGTCCAGCAGGCCAGGCCCGAGTCAGTCATAGCAGCCATCCGAGGGGTTGTTTTGAGTATGGAGACACTCGCCATATGGTGAGGGATTGCCCCAGACTTAGGAGAGGTGCACCTCCACAGACTTCTCACCACCATGTACTCCACTGGGTCCTCCGACATGTTTCCAGCACCAGTTACCTCCCCACCTGCTCAGCCAATTCGAGGAGGAGGTTGGGGAGATCGAGGTCGCCCTAGAGGGAGAGGCAAGGCTAGGTGTTATGCTCTTTCGGCTCGTTTAGAAGAAGTTGCTTCCGACTCTGTCATTACAGGTATTGTTCCAGTCTGTCATAGAGATACGTCGGTATTATTTGACCCAGGCTCGACGTATTCATATGTGTCTTCTTATTTTGCTCCACATTTGGGCATATCTCGGGATTCTTTGAGTTCCCCTGTTTGTGTATCTACTCCTGTGAGAGATTCTCTTATTGTAGACCGCGTATATCGGTCGTGTTTGATTGCTCTTAGTAGTTTTGAGACCAGAGCCTATTTATTATTACTCAGTATGGTATATTTTGATGTTATCTTGGGCATGGACTGGTTGTCGCCCCATTATGCTATTCTTGATTGTCACGCTAAGTCCGTGACACTAGCTATGCCAGGCTTACCACGATTAGAGTGGAGGGGTACCTTAGAGTATACTCCCCGCAATGTTATTTCATTTCTTAAGGATTAGCGAATGGTTGTAAAGGGGTGTGACGCGTATTTAGCTTATGTGAGAGATGTCAGTATTGATACCCCTACAGTTGAGTCAGTTCCAGTAGTGAGGGATTTTCTAGCTGTGTTTCCAGCTGAACTTTCGGGCATGCCGCCCAACAAAGATATTGATTTTGGCATTGATTTGTAGCCGGGCACTCAGCCCATCTCTATTCCTCCTTACTGTATGGATCCTCCCGAGTTGAAGGAGTTGAAGGAGCAATTGTAGGAGTTGCTTGATAAGGGCTTCATTCGGCCCAGTGTGTCACCTTGGGGTGCTCCAGTCTTGTTTGTGAAGAAAAAAAATGGTTCTATGCGTATGTGTATTGATTATCGCCAGCTGAACAAGGTTATAGTGAAGAACAGGTATCCATTGCCTTGCATTGATGACTTATTTGATCAGTTACAGGGTGCCAGGGTATTTTCCAAGATTGACTTATGTTCAAGCTATCATCAGTTGAAGATTCGGGAGCTAGATATCCCGAAGACTGCTTTCAGGATCAGATATGGTCACTATGAGTTTCTTGTCATCTCTTTCAGGCTGACCAATTCCCCAGCAGCCTTTATGCATTTGATGCACTGTGTGTTCCGGCCTTATCTTGACTCTTTCATCATTGTGTTCATTGACGACATTCTGGTGTACTCTCGGACTCGGGATGATCATGAGCAACACCCGAGGACTATGCTTCAGACTTTGAGAGAAAAGAAGTTGTATGCAAAATTTTCGAAGTTTGAGTTTTTGCAAGACCCAATGGGATTCTTGGGTCATGTAGTATCGAGTGATGGAATCAAGGTAGATCCGACGAAGGTGGAGGCAGTACAGAGTTGGCCCAGACTATCATCAGCTACAGAGATCCGTAATTTTCTTGGTTTGCGGGGTATTACCGTCGTTTTGTAGAGGGATTCTCATCTATTGCAGCACCTATGACTAGGCTGACCCAGAAAGGTGCTCCATTCTGGTGGACAGAGGAGTGTCGGGAGAGATTTCAGAAGCTCAAGACAGCTTTCGCTCTAGCTCCAGTACTGGTATTGCCTACAAGTTTGGGGTCTTACACTGTATATTATGATGCTTCGCGGATTGGTCTTGGTGCCGTGTTGATGTAGGACGGTAAGGTGATTGCCTATGCGTCCAGACAGGTGAAGGTGCATGAGAAGAACTATCTTGTCCATGATCTTGAGTTAGCAGCTATTGTTCATACCCTGAAGATTTGGCGACACTATTTGTACGGCGTGACTTGTGAGATTTACACTGATCACCAGAGTTTGCAGCACCTGTTCAAGCAAAAGGATCTTAACTTGTGTCAGCGAAG
Organism: Nicotiana paniculata; assembly: GCA_005239505.1. Lineage (NCBI taxonomy): Eukaryota > Viridiplantae > Streptophyta > Magnoliopsida > Solanales > Solanaceae > Nicotiana > Nicotiana paniculata. Next base: position 89,361 of record ML365483.1, read on the forward strand.
GTGGTTGGAGCTACTTAAGGATTATGACATCACCATTTTGTACCACCCGGGGAAGGCCAATATGGTGGCCGATGCTTTGAGTCACCGGGTGGAGAGTTTGGAGAGTTTAGCATATCTTCCACCAGTAGAGAGATCCTTAGCATTAGATGTTCAGGCCTTAGCCATCCAGTTTGTGAGATTGGATATTTCTGAGTCGAGTCGAGTGTTGGCTTGTGTGGTCTCTCGGTCTTCTCTTTATGATCGTATCAGGGAGCGTCAATACGATGACCACCATCAGCTCGTCTTCAGGACATGGTTCGGCGAGGTGATGCTAGAGATGTGACTATTGGCAATGATGGTGTGTTGATGATGCATGGCCGGGTATGTGTGCCCAATGTGGATGGGATTCGGGAGTTGATTCTTGAGGAGGCCCACATCTCGCAATATTCCATCCATCCAGGTGCCGGAAGAATGTACCAGGATTTGAGACAACACTATTGGTGGAGGAGGATAAAGAAGGATATAGTTGGGTTTGTGGCTCGATGTCTCAACTGTCAGCAGGTTAAGTATGAGCATCAGAGACCAAGTGTCTTGCTTTAGAGGTTAGACATCCCAGAGTGGAAGTGGGAGCGGATAACCATGGATTTTGCAGTTGGGTCCCACAAACTTCGAGGAAGTTTGACGATATGTGGTGATTGTGGATCGGCTGACCAAGTCCGTGCACTTCATTCCAGTGGGTAATACTTAATCTTCAGAGCGGTTGGCTGAGATTTACATCCGAGAGATTGTTCGCCTTCATGGTGTTCCAGTTTCCATCATTTCAGATAGAGGCATACATTTTACATCACCAATTTTGGAGGGCCGTGCATCGAGAGTTGGGTAATCAGGTTGAGTTGAGCATAACCTTTCACCCTCAGAAAGACGGACAGTCCGAGCGCACTATACAAATATTGGAGGACATGTTACGCGCTTGTGTCATTGATTTTGGGGGTTCTTGGGAACAGATTCTGCCACTCGCGGAGTTTGCATATATAACATTTATCAGTCGAGCATTCAGATGGCTCTGTACGAGGCTTTATATGGTAGGCGGTGTAGATATACGGTGGGATGGTTTGATCCGAGTGAGGCTAGGCTCTTGGGTACAAACTTGGTCTAGGACGCATTAGACAAACTAAGATTGATTCAGGAGCGGCTTCACACAATGCAGTCTAGGAAGAAGAGCTACGGGGACAACAAGGTTTGTGATGTGTCTTTCATGGTCGGGGATAAGGTTTTGCTGAAGGTATCACCCATGAAGGGTGTCATGAGGTTTGAGAAGAGGGGAAAGTTAAGACCCCGGTTCATTAGGCCTTTTGAGGTATTTCAGATTATAAGGGAGGTGGATTACAAGCTTGCCTTGCCACCTAGCTTGTCGAGTGTGCATCCAGTATTTCATGTTTCTATGATCTGAAAGTATATCGGTGATCCATCCCATGTTTTTGATTTCAGCACGATTCAGTTGGATGGTGATATGACTTATGAGGTGGAGCCGGTGGTCATTTTGGAGCGGTAGGTTCAGAAGTTGAGGCCAGAGGATATATCTTCAGTGAAGGTGCAATGGAGAGGTCAGCCTGTGGAGGAGGTCACTTGGAGACCGAGCGGGAGATGCAGAACAGATATTCACACCTATTTGAGACTCCAGGTATGTTTCTAGATCCGTTCAAGGATGAATGTTTGTTTAAGAGGGGGAGGATGTAACGACTCAACCAGTCGTTTCGAGAGTTATAGCCTTGTTTCTCATATTTCTTCTTCTTTTGTGATTTACAACTGTATTATGTTTTACCTGGCTGGTTAGTTTGGACCTGGAGTGGTTTCGAAGTGAATAGAGACAGTTAGTCTCTTAATTGGAAGCTGAAATTGGAAAACTAGACTGGAAATCGACTTGTGTGTAAACAAACTCGGATTTGAATTCTGATGGTTCTTTTAGCTCCGTTAGGTGATTTTAGACTAAGGAGGGCGTCCGGAATGTGATTTTGAGGTCCCTAGTAGAATTAGACTTAAATTGGTGAAAGTTTGAATTTTGGCGATTTTGGCCGGCAGTGAAAATTGTGATATCGGGGCCGCATTGGATTTCCTGAATTTGGAGTACGTTCGTGGTGTCATTCTTGACTTGTGTGTAAAATATGAGGTCATTCGTACGTGATTTGATATATTTCGACGTCGTTTGTAGAATTTGGAAATTTCAAAATTCATTAGGCTTGAATCCGTGTGTAATTCGTGTTTTCAATGTTGTTTGAGGTGATTTGAGAGTTTGACTAAGTTCGTATGATGTTTTGGGACTTTTTGGTAGGTTTGGTTGAGGTCTCGAGGGCCTCGGGTGAGTTTCGAGTGGTTAATGGATCATTATTGGCCTTTGAATGATAGTTGATATCTGCTAGTTTTTATGTTGCTGGTTTCCTCTTATGCGTTCGCGAGGAAGGTCTCGCCTTCGCGAAGTGTACCTAGAGGCCGAGGAGGATTTGTTATTTGCGTTCGGAAAGAAAAGGACGCGTTCGAGAAGGTTTGGGAGTAGATTTCATCGTGAACGCGAGTTGGGGAACGCGTTCGCGAAGAAGAGAAGAGGCTACGGGGGACCTATTCCTTTGGTCTACGCGTTCGCGGAGGTGCGGTCGCGATCGCGATGAGAGGGGTCAATAAAGGCTCGCGTTTGCGATTGGTTTGATCACGTTAGAGAGAAGAAAATTTTGGTATGAGGCGATTGTGCTTTGCGAACGCGAGGGTACTTCCACGTTCGCGAAGGAGGCGTACCTGTGCAGATTTAAAAGTTTAAAACAAGGATTTTGAGTTCATATCACAAAATTGAATTGGGAGCTTGGTAAAAGGCAATTTTTGGAGAGATTCTTATGTGGGTGTTTGAGGTAAGTGATTCTTACCTAGTTTTGGTTAATTCCCTTGATTATGTCCTTAAATTTATCATTAAATTAGTGATTTGGGGTGGAAAAATTGGGAAAATTTGAGAAAAGTTCTTAGGCCGAATTTTGTGGTTTTGATCAAGATTTTGGTATCGGATTTGCGTAATATTGCTATGGTTAGACTCGTGAGTGATGGGTGTTCATAATTTGTGACTTTTACCCGATTTCGAGACATGGGCCAAGGGAGGCTTTTGGGGCGAATTTTCAATTTCTTGCTTTAGCTTTGATTTTAGTACCTAGATTAGTTCCTTGTAGTTGTATTTATGTTATGTAATTGATTTTGGCTAGTTTTTAGGCCATTCAGAGTCAGATTTTCGTGGAAAGAGTGTTGCTTCAGATTGATTTGAGCTTGGTTCGAGGTAAGTGGCATGCCTAACCTTGTGTTGGGGAACTCCCTATATGATTGTTACTGTTTTTGATATATGAGCACTGTGTACGTGAGGTGGCGAGTACGTACACGGGCTAATTATTGTTAAAACCCAATTTCTACTAAGTAATAACCTGTTTTCCTTCTTATTTGAATCTTACCAACATGCGTAGTACCCTGTTAGACTAGAATAGCGTGCCTACTTGTGTTAAACTGTTTATCTGAACTACATGCAACATGTTTAGTGAATTTACCCTTTTTTTTTCCCTTAACTTGTGCTTAGGCTAAATTGCAGGATTTCCGTGTTATAATTATTTAATTCTATTGTTTGGGCTGCATATTTACTTTGGGACTACGAAACGGTATTCTTGGAGATCCCCTTGTTCTGCATATTTACTTTGGGACTTGATAACTAGGGATTTTAGCCTATTATTTGCTTTCTTTTGCTGAGGTTTTGGGTAAAAAATGCGTAAAGGTATTCCCAAAAACTAACTTAATATGATTTCTTGCAGGGTTTGGTCAAAATGAGGCAAAGAAGCCAAAATAAGGTCATGAAGGAGTCAAACTTGCACAAACCAAAGGCTGGAATTGGACCGCTGACCGCGATGGAAAAGCGCGACTGCATTGGGTTCACCGCTGAGGCGGATACTATTATGCGAACCACGATATTGAGGTTCAGATAAGCTGCATTTAATTACAAACATTTCCGCTGTCCACGTTCAAATTACTCGGCCACGTATTGGTCTTATGCGGATGCGAAGGATATTCCGCTGAGAGCGCAACTTGAGGTTCAGATACCCTGCAGGACGAGTTTAACTGAGGAACATGGTCCGCGAAAAAAAACAAGCGGCCGCGATTCAAGCTAATGCGGACACGGATGAATTTACGCGGTCTGCAAAACCTAGTCCAACCCAAGCCCAGATTTGAAGAAACACGGACCGTGCTCGTTATTGCGCAGCCACAAAAATCCAAGTGCGGACGCGCCTATTATTACGTGGTCAGTGAAACCTTTGTAGGGCATATTTTTCCAGAAATGTCAGCTGTCTAGAAATAGATCTTTTTGACATTTTTAGGAAAAGTTTTGTATCAGGGAACTCGTGAACAACCACACTTTACCGTTTTGAGTAATTTCAGAGTAGTGTTAGCTTCTATCTTTAGGTTTTATTCTTGTATTTGAATTTTATGGCTTATATTAGATCTCCATTTTTAATTTCTACCATTATTATGAGTAGCTAGACCCCATAGCTAGGGTTGTGACCCAACCCTAGTGTGGGTATTTAATAAGTCTTGAGTTTTAGGGCTTAATTATTTATGGGTTAGTGATATTTAGCTTATTTCATGCTTTAATTGTATAATTGGTGGTTGCAAACACCGATTCGTGCCTTTATGGCTTACGCTCTTCTTTAGAAAGAGGGACTAAGTCTAGGAAAAGTAGGCTACCAAGGAATTAGGGTGAATTCAAGAGATCGATAGCCCCAATTAAAGGGTTAAACCTAGAGATAGTAATACACGAGTTGAGACAATTTCACTTGCATTGCTTGAACAACCATTTGGGCTTGAGAAAGCCAAATCGGGAAAAGTCACTCAAACTACCGAGAGGTATAGTGTGAGTATTTATGTGTGAAGGTTATATCATGACCCCAATCATAACGGGCTAGTCCTACACTATCGACCCTATTAGATACTCGCCTAGGCGGAAGTCACTTCCCTAGTGCTTTTTATCATTTGAAAAACTCTCACAAAAACATTGTACTTAGATTACTTTTAGCAATCAATAAAATTAAAATTAGAATAGAAACAATCCCAACAATGGTTAGAAGTGCAATTAGAAACAACACACACAACTAGATTAGGTAGAAACCCAACTCCCAACCAATATTAACTCCCTGTGGATATCGATCCCGGCCTATCGGGTAAAACTACATCGACCTCTCCTCGCTACTTTATAGTGGTGTAGGGTTGGAACCGATCACTTTTTGGCGCCGTTTCCGGGTAGTTAAACGGTTTTGGCTATCTATCTGACTAGTTGTGTCTCTTGTTTTTCTTTCCTTCTATTTTACTAACTTTTGTGTGTTAACTGCTTTAGGTACAAAATGGCTGATCCTCTCGGCAATGTTCTCTCGGGGGAGGAGGTAGATGATGAGGTGCATCTAGTACCTCAAGCTCAAAGAAGAGTTCGCCAGGCCAAAGACAACATTCCAGAACCTCCCCTACCTCCTCCAAGGGCAGCACATCAGGTGCTTCCCAATGAAGATTACGCCAGTGCTATTGTCCCACCCCGGATCCGTACGGGAAATTTACAGATTACAAATGTTATGTTGACATTATTGGAGCAAAGAGGGTTCTTCACTGACACTCTCCATCAAAGTGCATATAAACATCCAAAGGGTTTTGTAGATACCTGTTGGGGAAGCAAACAGACAAATGTGTCGAAGGATGCGCTGAGATTAAGATTGTTCCCTTTTTCACTTAGTGGGAAAGCTTTGGACTGGATCTAAAGGCTCCCCAACCATTCCATCACCACGTGGGATGAGTTGGATGACAAGTTTATAGCCAAGTTTTTCTCACCGGGTCATATGTCAGTATTAAGGGATGAGATAGAAGCAATGATCCAACAAACATCCTATCGGGGTATAAACACGACCAACCAATGTATAGTAAACCAGCTAGCAGGGGGTAATTTTATGAAGCTGACGTATGCCGAGGCTTGCGATATACTTGATGTGATGGATGACACTTCCTCAGCTTGGAAAAGTCTGGCAAATATTCCCAAGGTGATCCGAATTTAATTAATATTCACAAGGAACTTCAAGACCATGGACAAGCCATTGCTGAGCTGACAACTACTATGAATCAACTAACAAAAGCCCAAGTTCAGCAAGTTCAAGGAACAAAGCAAGTAAATTCAATGGAAGGAGTCAATCTAATGGTCAAAAAGAGGAGACAACGTGGTCAACAAGTGCAAATCAATCAAGATCAATATGAACAAAGTGGAAGTGGCTACAACCAAGATGATTCTTATGATGACTAACGCGAGGAAGTTTTGTATGCCAACAACTACCAAGGACAACGGAGCAATGCTCCAAATCAACAATGGAGATTGCAAGGGAATAGTCAAATTGGAGAAACCAAGGCCAAGGAAATTGGAACAGTAATAACAACAACAACTCAAACAATTGGGGGAACAACAACCATAATTGGGGTGGCAATAACAATTGGAATGACAACAACAACAACAATTGGGGAGGTAATGGAAATCGGGGGTCAGGCTTTCAAAGGCCTCCGATGTATCAACAACCCAACAATCCACCTCCATATCAGTCTCAAGGTGAAAGTTCTTCAAATAATGAAATAGGACGGATAGATAATATGTTCAAACAAATGATGGAAAGGAATGTCGATTCCGATGCTCAAATTTTCTCCCACACTACTTCTATCCGCAACCTTAAAGTACAAATGGGTCAAATCTCTCAAGCATTAAATACTCTCTCTAAAAGGGCTTTACCAAGTGACATGGTAGTAAACCCGAAGGGTGGGAATAATACAGGCCATGCCATGGTGATGACCACAAGGAGCGGTCGAGGTGGTGAAGCAAGTACCTCCAATTAAAAAAAAGTTGTGAATGATGATGTTGTGTTGCAAAATGATGATGATCCAATAGCTGATCATCAAGTGAGTGTTGAGAATTTGAACGATGAAGTGAGAATTGATATTCATGACAATGAGGATATACCGGAAACGGTAGTGCCAAAAGCCAAGGCTCTTTGTCCAAGGCCTCCTCCACATTATCCTCAAAGACTTGCAAAGCAAAATAATGAAAACCAATTCAAGAAGTTTATTGAGATGATGAAAAACTTGTCAATCAGTGTGCCCTTAGTGGAAGCTCTTTAGCAAATGCCGGGTTATGCCAAGTTTATGAAAGACTTGGTAACAAAAAAGAGATATATAGATTGTGAGACCATAAAAATGACTCATCAAGTGAGTGCAATTGTGCCCTCGATGGCTCCAAAGCTTGAATATCCCATCGCATTTACAATTCCTTGTACCATTGGGAGTGCGGATTTTGCAAAGGCCTTGTATGATTTGGGCGCAAGTATAAATTTAATGCCTTACTCCGTATTCAATACTTTGGGTATTGGTCAACCGAGGGCTACTTCAAAGAGATTGCAAATGGAAGATAGAACAATGAAAAGGTCACTTGGTATTATTGATGATGTTCTTGTCCGGGTCGACAAGTTTATTTTGCCTGTTGATTTTGTGATTCTCAACTGCGAAGTCGACTATGAGGAGCCTATAATATTGGGAAGGACTTTCCTAGCAACAAGGAGGGCTTTGGTTGATGTGGAAACATGGGAGTTCACCTTCCGGGTGGGCGATGAAAAGGTTGTATTCCACGTGTGCAAATCGATGAGGCAGCCAAATAGTAATGAAGTTTTCTCTTTTGTGGATCTTATGACGAAGGTGATAGTTGATGAAACAAGTGCCATGATCAATGTGGAAGATCCTATGGAAGCTGTATTATTGAACCATGAGGATGATGAAAGGTATGGCTTGGTTGAATGTGCAAATTCCTTGCAAGGAATGGATCCTACTCTTCTGGGCCCCGTAAACTCTCCTTGGACTTGGAAAACCGGAAGACTCCACTGACAAAGCCCTCGATCGAGGAGCCACCAACATTTGAGTTAAAGCCTCTTCCCTCTCACCTCAGGTATGAATTCTTAGTCCCATCTTCTACATTACCTGTTATTCTTTCTGCCTACTTAACCAAAGTGCAGGTAAACTCCACTCTTGAGGTGCTTCAAAGAAGAAAAAGGCAATTGGATGGACCTTAGCTGACATTCGAGGAATAAGCCCCGCCTTTTGTATGCATAAAATTATACTTGAGGATGATGCAAAACCTTCCGTGGAACATCAAAGGATGTTGAACGAGGTTATGCAAGAGGTCGTCAATAAAGAAATTATCAAATGTCTTGATGCAGGGGTGGTGTATCCTATTTCCGATAGTGCATGGACTTCACCGGTGCAATGTGTGCCGAAAAAGGGAGGTATGACTGTTGTGACAAATGAAAAAAATGAGTTGATCCCTACTAGGACCATGACTGGATGGAGGGTATGTATGGACTACCGAAAGTTGAACAAAGTGACCCGCAAAGATCATTTTCCATTTCCCTTTCTTGATCAAATATTAGACAAACTTTTCGGGCGTGCCTACTATTGCTTTTTGGATGGGTACTCAGGGTACAACCAGATTCTCATAGCCTCGGAAGACCAAGATAAAACTACCTTCACATGCATGTATGGGACATTTGCATTCTCACGGATGTCGTTGGGATTGTGTAATGCACCGCTACCTTTCAGTGGTGCATGATGGCTATATTTACGGGCATGGTGGAGGACTTCCTCGAAGTCTTTATGGATGATTTCAGTGTTGTTGGGGACTCATTTTGAATAATGCTTGGAAAATCTTGACAAGGTTCTAGCCCGATGTGAAGAGACAAATCTTGTGCTTAATTGGAAAAAATGCCACTTTATGGTCGAGGAGGGCATTGTCATCGGCCATAAGATCTCAAAGAACGGAATCAAAGTGGACAAGGCGAAGATATAAGTGATTTCAAGGAGACCTCTTCCTACTTCCGTCAAGGGAGTTAGGATCTTTCTTGTGCACGCGGGGTTCTATCGAAGGTTCATCAAAGACTTTTCCAAAGTGGTGAATCCCTTTTGAAAGCTACTAGAAAAGGATTCAAAGTTTGTGTTCAGTGAAGAGTGCATGAAGGCTTTTGAGCTTCTAAAGTATAAATTGGCAACCACTCCAATAATTGCCGCACCTAATTGGTGCTCTCCCTTTGAGCTCATGTGCAATGCAAGTGACGTTATGGTAGGAGTGGTTTTGGGGCAAAGGGTAAAAAAGATATTTCACTCGGTGTATTATGCAAGCAAAAAGATAAATGATGCATAGGTCAATTATACGGTGAAGGATAAAGAGTTTTTAACTATTGTGTTCGCCATGGAAAAGTTTTGGCCTTATCTCATGGGTGCCAAAGTGATTGTTCACACCGATCACGCGGCACTCTGTTACTTGATGACCAAAAAGGACTCGAAAGCTAGATTGATGAGATGGGTTTTATTGCTTCAAGAGTTTGACCTCGAGATCATTGATAGAAAAGGAAGTGAAAATCAAGTAGCGGATCATTTGTCCCATTTACAAGAAGAAGGGAGGCCCAAAGATGGTCTTGAAATTAATGATGCATTCCCGGATGAGAAACTCCTCTCTGTTTCTTTGAATGGTACACCTTGGTTCGCGGATTTGCGTTACCGGCATTGTCTCGTGTGAGCTCTCTTTTAACCAAAGGAAGAAACCCAAACAGGAAAATTTGGATTATTATTGGGACGGAACCTATTTGTTCAATATTTGCAATGACGAGGTGATTCGCAGATGTGTCCTTGAGGAGGATCAAATGAGTATACTTGATGCTTGTCATTCCTCGCCCTACGGTGGTCATCACGGTGGGGCGAGAACTGCTTCCAAGGTTCTTAGCTGTGGTTTTTATTGGCCAACCCTGTATATGTATGCAAGTGAGCTTGTCAAGATATGTGATGAATGTCAGAGAGATGGGGGAATATTAAAGAAGTATGAAATGCCTCTCACCACTATTCTTGAATACCATTTTTGACGTGTGGGGCATAGACTTCGTGGGGCCTTTTGTGAGTTCATGTGGAAACACTTACATTATGGTGGCGGTTGATTATGTTTCCAAGTGGGTGGAAGCCATGGATTTTCCCAAGAACGTGGCTCAGAGTGTGGTGGCGTTCCTCAAGAAAATCATCTTCACACGGTTTGGTGCTCCTCGAGAAATCATCAGTGATGGGGGGTCTCATTTCTGCAATAGGGTATTTGACACTTTGCTTTCAAAGTACGGTTTCAATCACAAGGTGTCAACTCCTTACCACCCCCAAGATAGTGGACAAGTGGAGGTCTCAAACAGGGAATCAAAAGTATATTGTCAAAAATTATGAAAGCAAATAAAACGGATTGTTCAAGGAAGCTAGATGATGTGTTGTGGGCTTATAGGACTGCATTTACAACTCCAATTGTGTCACGCCCTGAACCTGGGGGCGAGACTGGCACCCAGTGCCTCACCTAACCTTGCGTACCAACTTACGACTAAGGAACTCTGAACATGTGATGTCATACTTTGGCCATGGGCCGCATTGCAAGAAAACTGTGAATGCTGACTAAATATCAATATAAATCTGGGCCGACAAGGCCGTCATAACTACTACAGCTGGCAAACCAACAAAATATACATAAAAGACCTACCAGCCCAACATATTGCACTGACTGACAAGATATGTCTACAAGCCTCTACTGGTGGATATAATGTGATTGGAATAGCTCCCCGAGCTACTCATAACATATATACATAAATACACAAGATGTACATAAAGCTCTAGACCCGGAAACTCCAAAAGGCATGAAGCTTATCAATCAAGCTGAACTCGGGAAACACTTAATGAGGAGGTCTACCCGTCTATCTGTCTGAACCTGCACGGATGAAATGCAGTTCCCCCAGAAAAAGGACGTCACTACGAAATAATGTATGGGGTATGTAAGGCAATTTACTGAAAGCTGAAACGGAACTGATAATATAATAACTGAAAGTAACTGGAAGTCAAAGATAATCTGAAGATATGCTTACCTGCTGATACTGACTCAACACTCTCAATATAGTAAGTAAAGTAGCTGACCGACCCTGTAAGGCTCGGTATATTTATATATAACTGCTCTGCCGTAGTAGGCTCGCTCATAGGCGTTCGACCATACTAGGCTCTGTATCTCGACCAACTGGGCTCGCTCATAGGCGCTCAACCACATTAGGCTCGGTATGTAACTTACCATCTGATTAGAGGTTGCCCAATAGGGGCATGCCCATCGATTATAGCTCGATGGTAATGAAAATACTATAATACTGTATATATAAACTCTCTACTCTCTTGATTGGAAGAAGGAAATATTTAATTGAATATGAAGTGCCGATAAGGAGAATATTGTAACTTACAAAACTAGGAAAATATAGGTAAATTCCGGGACATGAATTTTTTTTATGCCTCTTTATCAAACTTGTGTAATTATGAGATCATGAAAAATGAAGGAAGAGCTTAGCCTTAACATACCTGGAGTAGGGAAAAACCCATATGATATTCTTGGAAAAAGTTGCACCGTACTCCTTTAGAACCGCAAAATTTTACGTTGCTAATAAGTCTCGTTGGAATTGCTTGGTTGCAAGAAGTTTTTGTTGAACTTGAAGAACGGCTACGTTCTGATTTGTATGGATAACGTTCTTGATTGTAACATTCTGATTGTAGGAATCTATACAAAATATAGAGAATGAAGTATTGTATTCAAAAAAATGATGTGTTGCTAAGTTCTGATATGAAGGCTTTTTTTTATTCAAATTACTTTTACAAGTCTTGTTATTCAAAATGTGAGAAGGAGGTGTCTTTTAATAATCATGTTAGGTTTCCACATAATTCAAAGTGACTAAGAGTCACTTGTTTGGAAAGTGGCTTGCTGCCACGTAATCTCTTTGTTGGGGAATTTAAACTTTATCCAATAATCAATTAGGTAATATCCTGCTACCCGGTAATTAACTAATTACCCGTATAATTAAAAATTATCTCAAATTACCTAAAATACTACTCATTTTTAATATACTTTATACATCATACTATCACGGTCATATGGTACCTTGTATGGTACTAGTCCATAAAAATCGGGTATTATAGCTCGGACCGTATTTTATCCCCAAAATGTCAAACTTCGACGAAACTCATTTTCTTTGATTTTCTTACTCTCTCTCTTTCACGAATTTACTCATTACTTATTTGAAATAGCATAATTCTTACAATCTCAAAATAATTTCATTCCCGAACTTACGTCGATTAACTTACGACGAAACTTTGACATATGAAAATGCGTGATGTAATATCTTATTCCATCAATTTACTTATGGCGTAATTTAACGTAGGAAAACATGGGGTGTAACATCATTCCCCCTTTTGGAACATTCGTCTTCGAATGTTGACTGATGCGCTTAATATTCTCATAACCTATAGCTCTTGTGAATACTTTAATACTCTCCTTGCCATTTAGGCAACTGTTCTGTGAATAATCCAAAGTCCAGGGCGTTGCCCCCTTTAGGACTTTTTCCCGCACCATGACTTATGATCGAAATCCTTCCAATCTCGTAACTGTTGCTACCTTCTATCATGCAGCCGGTACGATACTGACCTTGTTAGTGTGCCTGTGTGACTTTTCTCTCCTTTTTCCTCCTAATTTTAGCCAATCTCTAGGCCTTACTTTGTAAACATATACAGAGGTTAATAAGATGTCTCTCGGGGCATCTATAGGCATACTGAAGTTCTTTGCTTGGTACTTTATCGAATTCACGAATGTCGCCATATCATGTTTTATACCTCCGGTTATACATCCGTGTGACTTTACTGCATCTAGGTAGGTCATACTATACTATAACTCTTACTTCGATTTATCGTTGTTGAGGTCTGCTACCAAACTCCAGGTTACTTTCATTGCTTATCCAATATGTATAAATCTATGTCCTTTAATGCTTCTACATTACCGTTCGTCTTAAGAATGAAGGCCTAATCTCATCTCATACTTTATAACTTTTATCCATCCATTGTTGATTCACCTCAATATTGATCTATAATCTACTCCTGATAACTTAACCTTTTATGTAATACTGCCGCTAAGGTTCACGTCTTATCGGGGTACATCTGAAATGATTAGACTGATCCACCTAGGGTGATACCATGCTTCCATAATCGTATTTCATAGTATCCCAATGTGATTCACCTTACGTGGGTATTTTAATCCCGAATAATTCGTGAAATCCTCTTCAAGTCATTACTCAATCGAAGTCCTAAATGTCATCCTTTATCCATCACTATTACACCCTCATTCTACTACCAAGGCAGCATTTCATTTCTTCTAAATGTCATTAGTCTTAGACTCCTTTTGAGTTCATTCAGGCTATACTGAGCTCTGTATAACTTAGAGAAACCATCAGCTCTTCTTGTTTTCATGGGCTTAATCCCGAGGTCTTATCCATTCTCGTCACTTTCTCACTCGCCTTTTCTTATCCTTATTCCTGTCTTCCTAAAACCTTGTCGCTCTACCATACTTTAGCTTGTGTCCTATACATACATTTTTATACTTTTCGCAACCTTCCTTCAACTTGCCTGCACCATATATTTCATTATGTTATTCTGGGACATCAAGTGAGACATCACACCGTCTCTAACTTCTCTTTACTCTTTTGGCTAAATCTCTCGGTACTTAGAAACCATAGGCTGGAAGGTACGCCACTGACGCTGCCGCTATCATTCCTGGATACTGAATCCCAACACTTCTAACCTTCTATCCGAAGTATGGACTATTCACAATCTTCTGCCCTTGAGTATCTCGTATGTTGTTCACATTTACCTTACTTACCTTAAAACCTCGCATCGTATCTTCTATCTCTTTCATGATCTCCCTTCCACATAGGTATAATTCACGTCCATAACTTGAAGCTATATTATAACACTTGCACCTCTGGTGCATACATAATCCGGTGGGAGCTTCGTACTGACTTCTTATAAGGCTAGTACTTTTCTAACCGGCTTTATCGTAGGGCCGTTATAGAATATGTTTGTTGTACTATCCCTTTTTACTTCTGATATTAGGAGTGACCCTGTAATGTTCTCAATCACGATGTCCGTAATTTCCTGGGTCCAATATCAAACTCCTGATTTATCTGGGTGATGTAATTCTTTAGTTTCCTCTTTCCTCTGATCAACCTTTATGTAGGCTTAAGCTATCTTCCGATCTGCGGCTCATGTGTTAGTTATTACTTTAGCCCTTCAAGGACGCTATGGAATATCCATGATTCAATCTTCTAACAGTTTGATCCTTTGCATATGACCTAGGTTCAATTCTTTCATTTAATTTAAACCAGAATCTTCTACGGCTATATGATTGTCAACATATATGTTGCATGGATAATACTCCGAACTCTTAAGTGCGTTCATAACGTAACCAACTCTGGATCATTAATTGAATAATTCATTCCATTCCTTCTCAGCTTTCTTTAAATGTAGGTAATTACTTTTCCCTGTCTTTTTGCCCCCTATTTGCGCGCTTACTTAGCTTATCTTAGTGCCCACACATAGAATTCCATACAACTCATATGATCTTGATTATTACTTCTGATTTTACTTCTATGTTCATTAGCCACGGTAGGTGCCATTTTCTTATGGAGTGCATATAATGTTGTTATGAGACTGTTGTTGCATGTCCATTTCCTCTTTAGGTCACTGTGCTTAGGTTGAAGCCTTCTTCCTTGTTTCCTTAGCTAGTCTTTCGTTATAGTACTTAGGGAGAACCCTTGACTCTCGTAAAACTATGAGCTTATTATGGATTTTTCTGATGTTCTTCCTTGCCTATAATCATCCGTAGTTGCTTACCTCCGTGCCCTTGTGCTTGTAGGGTTGCTTCTGAACTGATATTTTGACCGCCTTCCCAATGGCACTTTCTTTTATCCCTGTAACACTCATACGGTACCTTTAACTATCCTGACTCCTATTTGAATATATCTCAAGTATTATAATGGCATTACTGCGAGGCTGAATTCTCCATGTTGGGTTTTACTACATTTATCTTGCATGATCTGCTGATTTGTCTGTAATTTCTTGTCTAGTCATGACTAGGCTCTTCCTGAATCAACTACAAACTACTCGTCGGCCCATTCTCACGTACTGGTGCCTTATCTTTCTTGGGTTATTTCCTTGCCATAACTTTCCTCACGTAATGGTGCCTTATCTATCAACAACATCCTGGACAGGAACCCTTACTTCCATTTTTGGACGTCGTGCTTACATTATGTTCTGAAATCATAGCATATCTGTAACATTTGGATAAGTGCAATCTCATCCCTTTCTTATTTTTATCGCATTCTTCCTTTATCATTCCATATTCCCCCTTTAGGGGAATACTAAGACTTGGAGCTATGACGACCTGTCTATAGATGTTTTTCATCTTCATCTTTGGAGTTCTTTCACATCATCAATAACCCTTACTCGCCTTGTGGTAATCCTTATGTACCAAGGATAACAAAATTCCTCACTCGCGATGGTGACACTTAGCATAACTGGCATATACAGTCCCTTAAGATTAAATTTGCTCATATTGCTTGCTTTAGGGAAGCGTCTCCCTGAATGACCATTCTCTGAATTCATCATGGACCTTCTTCTGTTGTCCATTCTATTATTTCCGAAATGCAATATGAAATTCTCATGATGCTGACTATTATCAAATTACTCAGTTCTTAATTCATGTTTAGTTCATCTTGTTCACCAGTCCATACTGATTTTTATTACTCTGGGGTCTAACTTTCCCTTCTATTAATCACGTTAGAGTCGCGAACTTATTTCTCGAAATGAGGATATGACTGTATGGCCTATACTCTTTTGTTGTGTTAAGGTCCATCATCTCCCGTCTCTTTCTTCATTTGACTATAGATTCTGTAACACTCTACTGTTGCCATCCATGTATCACATATCAGTCGTAATGCTTCACTATCCCTCTTCGTACTTCACTGCTAATATTTCTATTTATCACTTTATCCTGAAAACTTTAACAAGACATTCTTTCGCTTTTTACCTTCCCTTGATTCATCTACTGGCTCTTCGGGCTGCCTAACATTCTCCCTCTACTAGGGACGGGAGACATACTAATATTTGTCCCTTCAAGGTTTCCAGTTCCTATCTTTGTAGTACTCATATCTAGCTGTACTATTTTAGTGTGCACCATCTGGGTGTCTCACAAGGAGATCTATTACCATCTTTGTAATATCCTTCGAAAAAGTCAACTAACGCAAACCATCCATTCATTATTTTGGGTTACTCTAACCCCAGCCAGATCCTGCTATCATGTCCTTCTCTTAAACCGTATCCGTTAGCTCCCATAGGGCATGACCGAGATAGGTGTGGCCGATTGTACATACATCTATTACTGTTGAAGGTAATTCAAAATGTTTATATCTCCCTTCCTGAATGGTAAATAATGATAATCTTTATTAACTGTGTACCTCATACCCTTCTTCGCCTTGCTTCTTTTAATTGCTGCAACTCGTGTCTAACTTTTGATTCCATTATTCCTTTTTACCGTAAGAATGGATAAGTATTCTTTCCTAAAATCTCCTTATCAAGAACCGTACACCTTTTAGTACAGGCATGATCTGCTGAAGACCTCTCATTTACTCATCATAAGCAAGATGCAAAATCGAATTCCTCTAGCTCAACACTTCCACAACTATATCTCTTATGATCGTCTTTCTAAATGTAGGAATCGTCTTATTACGAATAGAAGTTCAGGATTTGAATTCTTATAAGTGAGCTCTACCACACGATCTAGAGTAAGAAGAAAGAGTGACAGTCCTAAATGCCCTGTAGCCTCTTGCTCATAAGTGTGGTGCACGACACACTCATAAACAAGACTCTACTAGACACGACTTGTGGATTCCCTAGGACAAAACTGCTCTGATACCACTTTTGTCACGCCCCGAACCTGGGGGGAAAGACCGGCACCCAATGCCTCACCTAACCTTACGTACCAACTTGTGCGACTAAGGAACTCTGAACATGTGATGTCATACTTTGGCCATGGGCCGCATTGCACGACAACTGCGAATACTGACTAAATATCAATATAAATCTGGGCCGACAAGGGCGTCATAACTACTACAGCTAGCAAACCAACAAAATATACATAAAAGACCTATCAGCTCAACATACTGCACTAACTGACAAGATATGTCTACAAGCCTCTACTAGTGGATAGACTATGATCGGAACAGCTCCTCGAGCTACTCATAACATATATACATATATACGCAAGATGTACATAAAGCTCTAGACCCGAACTCCAAAAGGCATGGAGCTTATCGATCAAGCTGAACTCGGCCAACACTTAATGAGGAGGTCTACTCGTCTGTCTGTCTGAACCTGCACGCATGAAATGCAGCGCCCCCAGAAAAAGGGACGTCAGTACGAAATAATGTACCGAGTATGTAAGGCAATATATTGAAAGCTGAAACGGAACTGATAATATAATAACTTAAAGTAACTGGAAGTCAAATATAATCCGAAGATATACTTACCTACTGATACTAACTCAACTCTCTCGATATAGTAAGTAAAATAGTTGTCCGACCCTATAAGGCTCGGTATATTTATATATAACTTCTCTGCCATAGTAGGCTCATTCATAGGCGCTCGACCATACTAGGCTCTGTATCTCGACTAACTGGGCTCGCTCATAGGCGCTCGTCCACAGTAGGCTCGGTATGTAACTTACCATCTGATCAGAGGTTTCCCAATAGGGGCCTGCCCATCGATTATAGCTCGATGGTAATGAAAATACTATAATACTGTATATACAGACTCCCTGCTCTCTTGACTGGAAGAAGGAAATATTCAATTGAATATGAAGTCCCGATAAGGAGAATATTGTATCTTACAAAACTAGAAAAATATACGTAAATTTCGGGACATGAATTTTTCTTTATGCCTCGTTATCAAACTTGTGTAATTATGAGATCATGCAAAATGAAGGAAGAGATTAGCCTTAACATACCTGGAGTAGGGAAAAATCCGTATGATATTCCTGAAAAAGGTTGCACCGTACTCCTTTAGAACCGCAAAATGTTACGTTGCTAATAACTCTCGTTGGAATCGCTTGGTTGCAAGAAGTTTTTGTTGAAAACTTGAAGAATAGCTACGCTCTAATTTGTATGGCTAACATTCTTGATTGTAGGAATGGTTAACATTCTGATTGTAGGAATGTATACAAAATATAGAGAATGAAGTGTTGTATTTAAAAAAAATTATGTGTTGCTAAGTTCTGATATGAAGGCTTTTTTTATTCAAATTACTTTTACAAGTCTTGTTATTCAAAATGTGAGAAGGAGGTGTCTTTTAATTATCATGTCAGGTTGCCACATAATCCAAAGTGACTAAGAGTCACTTGTTTGGAAAGTGGCTTGCTGCCACGTAATCTCTTTGTTGGGGAATTTAAACTTTATCCAATAATCAATTAGGTAGTATCTCGCTATCCGGTAATTAACTAATTACCCGCATAATTAAAAGTTATCTCAAATTACCTAAAATACTACTCATTTTTAATATACTTTATACATCATACTATCACGGTCATATGGTACCTTGTATGGTACTAGTCCATAAATATCGGGTATTATAGCTCGGACCGTATTTTATCCCCAAAATATCAAACTTCGACGAAACTCATTTTCTTTGATTTGCTTACTCTCTCTCCTTCACTAGTTTACTCATCACTTATTTGAAATAGCATAATTCTTACAATCTCAAAATAATTTCATTCCCGAAATTACATCGATTAACTTATGATAAAACTTTGACATACGAAAATGTGGGATGTAATATCTTATTCCATCAATTTACTTGGCGTAATTTAACGTATGAAAATATGGGGTGTAACAAATCGGTATGTATCCGTATCGGTTGGTGTTTGAGAAAGCGTTCTATTTGCCGGTTGAGCTAGAACATAAATCCATGTGGGCCTTGAAGAAGTTAAATCTTGACTGGGATGTTGCAGAAAATCTCCGGGTCGAACAACTCAAGGAGCTAGATGAGTTCCAGTTTCATGCCTATTCAAGATCATCATTGTACAAGGAGAAGATGAAATATTTGCACGACAAGTATGCTCGAAACAAGGAATTCAAGGAGGGTGATTTGGTCCTTCTCTTCAACACCCGGTTATGTTTGTTTCCGGGAAAGCTTAAGTCCAAATGGAGTCGCCCCTTCGAAGTAGTGCATGTAACACCCTTTGGTGCTCTTGACTTGAAAAACAAAAATGGTGAAATCTTCAGGGTTAATGGGCGCCGAGTGAAGCATTACTTGGGAAAGTTTGATGACAACCACATGGTGGCCTTGATCAAGTTCCAATGATGATGGTAACCTGTGTCGTGCCGCGACGTTAAATCAGGCGCTTCTTGGGAGGCAACCCTAGTGTTTTTTTTTCTTTTTCATTTTCTTCTTAGATTAGGCTCTATTTTGAACTAAATGGTTGTGAGATGTGTGTAGGAATTGTTTGTGCAGTGCAGGACTGTTGCGGAAAAATTTTGGCTAAGGATGGGAATTACACTGACCGCGCTCAAAATTTCGCGGTCAGCAGAAGCTTTTTCGCGGGGGCGTAATTGTGCAGCGGACGCGGACTTAAAAATTCAAGAATATCAACTCTCTGGAGTTGAATCCACATCTGCGGTGGTTATTTCGCGGTCAGCGGTGCTCTTTCGCGACCACGATTGTTTTTTCGCTCTAAGCAAAGTATTTCCAACAACAACATTTCAAAAGAGTAAAAGCGCGGACCGCGATGGAATTCCGCGGACCGCGCCCAGGTAGGTCAGTGGGCCCTTGTGCTTCAAGTATGAATAGACGGGCCCATCTACTTTTACACTTTTTGAACCCTTCGCTCCAACATCCATAGTCTACTGTTCACACTCTCATCACTAAATTTCAATCTTCTTCTACTATACTAATCAAGAGTAGTTCCTACAAAAAATCACACAACTGGTATGTTCAATTTTGGATTAATTTAGTTTCTTCTCCTTCTTTTATTTTTAGTTATACTTTTTCTTTGTTTTAGATTAGGTTTAATACATGCCAATAATCAAAATCATGCTTAACTGAGGCTAAAACGTAATGTGTAATTGATTTTCATGCCTAATGGGGGATATGGTTGCTCACTATACCTGGAAATTGCCTAATTTTTTATCTTAGTGAAAACCCTAGGTCGTAAATCTTTCTTTAGTGCCTATGAATTTTGAATTCCGCGGACCGTGACCCAAGTTTCGCGTTTAGCGCTCATAAGTGTGTCTTTGCTAAAATTGGATGACTGTTCATGACCGCAAAGGTTTTTACGCGGTCAGCGGCTACCATTATGTGGTCGCGCTTATAATTTCATGAACCGCGGTACTGAGTTTCATAGAGTTACTTAATTAGGTTTGCGGTCGCGTTCGTTTTTACGCGGTCAGTGTTTGATGCTTCGCGGCCGCGCCCAGTTTTTCACTCTCAGTGGTGACTCAACTTCAGAGACTGGGTAGTTTGAACCCTAGTCTTTCGTGGCCGCGACCATTTTTACGCGGACCGCGGTGGTTATTCCGCGGCCGCAACTCTTTTTTTGCTGTCAGTGGTCCCTTGATCTGTGGATCACCGTGATCATTCATCTGCTTTCATTTAATAATTCATTGAACAACATTACTAATGAGCTTTCGCTGACTGTGTATGTAGATAATGGTTAGATCTCGTGGTGGTCGGGAAAAACAACAAGGGAGGGGAGAATCCTCCTGGGTCCAGGGGAGAGGAAAACAGAATGCACCCCTAGCTCCGCCAAGAGTCATTGGAAAGAAACAAGCTCTCCGGAGACCCACTCCCGACACTTCGGAGACCAGTGAATATGTCGCCTCCCGGGAGATTTATGAGGGGGAAGCTGCCCAAACCCAACAAGAGGCACAATCCCAGCCTTTACACCACGTCGATGAGTCTACCTCCTTATTTGGGTCGTCTAAGGGCCCAGAAGGAGGTAGCGAGACTCCGACACCACCTGCCCTAACTACTGCAACTCCGGCCTCTACAATGGCTCCAATTAATGTTGATAGTGATGAGGATGTCCCGGATGACAGGAGAGGTGATGAAACCCGGGTTGGGGGTTTGGTGAGATCAAGGAACCCGACAGTGTGGCAAGATAGATTCGTCAGTGAGAAATCCTACCACAAGTTTCGGTAATGGTGGCCTCAAAGGTCACTCACACTTGAGAGGGATTTCATAGAGCGAGATCTTCTACCCCACAATCCCAATGTCAAGAGGCAATTCAATGAAAGGATGGGGTGGAAGTTCTTCACCAGCAAGCTACCGAAGGCAAACGAGTACTTGGTCAAGGAATTTTATGCTAATGTCGTCCACATAAAAAAGGGCACATATTTGACCAAAGTACGGAACCGGAAGATTAAATTTGATGGCAAGTCACTGAATGAGTATGCTGGGTTCGATGATGTGGATGAATCCCTCTATATGGAGAAGGTGTCACTGGATGAGTTAGCACGTCCATGGCTTGCATCAGTGATAGCCATTCCTAGGACTACTCCAGCTTGGCTTACACCTGGAGTTCTAATTTTAAGGAACGCCCTGAACTTTGAAGCAAATGGGTGGTCCACCTTCGTGTGCAACCGGATAGACCCCTCTCAGCATGATAGTGATATCCCGGTCTCCAGGGCGATTATTATGGCTTCTATCATGGCGAGGTTCCCGTTAAATGTGGGGAACATTATGGCTAGAGTCATTAACAGAGCTATCATGAAGGATGAAAGATTATACCCCTACCCAAACTTCCTCACCATGTACTTAGAGGAACAGGATGTAGAATGGAGGGATTTTGATACGAAAGTGAAGCCAAAAAGGCCCTTCTCCTAGTACAGCCTTCAGGGTCCAGACAACCCCAAGTCCAAAGGCAAAGCCACTACCTCTGTTGGCCATCCTGAAGAGCCAAGGGTAGTGGCCACTGGGTCTGAGCCTTCCACAGCCGAGGGTTCATCTGTTGCCATGAAACATCCATTTTCAGGGCCATCTACCTCTATCCCACCTTGTATGCCCTCTTCATCAGCTTACCCTCAGACTGCACTGAGGGTTAATCAGACTTTGGGCAGCATCAACAAATGGATGTAGGTGGCTAGTTAAAAGCTATCTGCCTTATCCAGTGTAGTCTCAGCTCAGACAGTTCCAACACAGCTCCAGATGCCTCCATCAGTGGAGGAATCATTAAAGACTATCCTTGACAACCAAAAGAAGATTCTGGAGTCTCTGGATACTCATGAGAAGGTGATCAAGGAGCTGGATAAATAGGTGATAAAGGTGAAGAGGAGTCAAGAGACTTTGAAAAAGGAGGTGGAGAAACTTACTTTCGCCGGCGACATTCCTATGGATCTCCTTATGTGAGAGATTGCCCTTGCAGCACAGACAGCACAACCAGCACATTTACTAGAGTAAGAGGCTGACAGAGAGCCGGTGAGGAGAGTGGTGATACCCCAGACTGAGGACTTGGAGATTGAGCTAGAAGATGCTGAGGGAGGTGATGAGTCTGCACAACCATAGGACCCCGTCAGTGACCCCATGCATACAGAGACCTCATAGGGAGTTTTCTTTACTCTCTATCCCTCCACTATTCTAATTTTGCTTTTAGCATTGAGGACAATGCTAATTTCTATTTTGGGGGTGGTCTTATTTGGATTGGTTGATTTTGATGACTGGTTTGTAATAACTCTGATACTGTTTTTCTTTATTTTTACTTATCGTATTTTCATTTTCGTTAGTTTTCACTTTTGGTATGTATTTAACTTTACCATTCCATGTATATAGTCATCCCTATTTTGTGTATATTCGTTTCAATCCCCTATTGTACATATTTATTTTACTTTCCTCACTTTACTTTATAACTTCTTTAGTAAATTTCCTTAATATCTTAGCTTCTTATACTTTTGCGTGATCAATAAGCCTTTGATTTTCTTAATGCCACGGTTCTTTCCAAAGGTGGAATTTGTGTGAACCGGGTGGCTCTTCCCAATGATGGATGGCGTGACAACCTTCTTAAGGGATTGAGTCTGTTTTTCTTTTTGCTTTGATATATAGTAGTATGAATAAAAGTGGCTCAAGTAGGCTTCACTTGGTACTAACACATTTACCTTTGACCTCATGGTTAGAGACAAGTTTGTTGACAAGATTAGCTCTAGTTGTGACCTTTAGACTCTTGAGTTGACCTAAGCTATCATCAAGTGGTTTCAGTGAGTCATCTGTGAACTTCAATCTTAGCTAGGGTTGTTGTGGGCCCTCGACTCTATTCTCCTTAACAATCCGGTAGCTTGAGAGGTGAGGTATTGAATTTCAAGTCCAAGTCTCGTGCCAACAAGTCTAGAACTTGCCCTGAATGTTTGTCTAGGAAATATTCTAAGTGTAGCTCGACTTGAGAAGTGATTATAGGCCCTCTTTTGTCCCATTTTGAACTTTTAAAACTTCCATATCCTACCAATATGATATCCCTAGTCAACCCCCTTTGAGCCTAAGTCTTTTTCATTCAATAACCACATTACAAGCCTTTATCCGTTTTTCAATGACCTTCTCTTGGCACCCAATCTTTCCTTAGCATTCATGTTGAACAATAGGCAAAAATCATAAATTTGGGGAGAGACAATGAACTTCAAGTGATAAAAGGTTCAAAGAACAAAAAGAATTGATGAGAAAGAGAGGCAAGGAAAATGATGAAAAGATAAAAAGAAATATGTCAAAAAGAAAGAAAAGTTTGAAGGGATTCAAAAAGAACAATGTTGAAAGGAATGGAAGGTTGAAAAAAGGAGAAAATGATCATCATGAGTAAGAAAGAGTGACGATGTGTCTATTTAGTTGCCCTAAGGAAGAAGAATATGACTCAAAGAGTCAAAAAAGATATGAGCCGAAATGAGAAAATGGAGTGCGTAAGGAAGAATGAACCCATCTTAGTTCGTTATGTCCTACCTTGATTCAAAAAGCCTTCATTGAATCCCACTAAATACTTATAGGATTTCAAGTTGAGTGAGCTTACATTAGTGGTGATTTACATGAGGGGCTAGCTTATGGTACTTAGAACCGGACTTGTGACATTCTTTTTAGAGCGATGAACGCACTTCTTTATAATCCCTGTTTTGAATAAGGTGAGATTAGCTCATGGAGAGTAGAGGAAGAGGAGTCTGGGATCCACAATGACTTACGTGAGAGAGCAAGCTTCCTTGATGAATTGAGTCAACTCTTGATGCTCTTGCGTCACTCTAGAACTATGGAACTCAAAAGGTCATAACATGATATTGTTGATAATGCATTTGTGTTGAGGGTAAATGTTAGTCCCAATTGATGCTTGATGAAGTCACCTTAGGACAGCTGAATTTTTCTTTCTTTTTCTTGTGGAGGTGGGAATTACCTTGTTTACTTGAGGACAAGCAAAATCTTAAGTTTGGGGGAGTTGATAACTAGGGATCTTAGCCTATTATTTGCTCTCTTTTGCTTAGGTTTTGGGTTTAAAATGCGTAAAGGTATTCCCAAAAACTAACTTAATGTGCTTGTTTGTAGGGTTTGGTCAAAATGAGGCAAAGAAGCCAAAATAAGCTCATGAAGGAGTCAAACTTGCACAAACACAAAGGCTGTAATAGGAGTGCTGACCGTGATGAAAAAGTGCGCCCGCGTTGGGTTCACCGCTAAGGCAGATACTATTACGCGACCCACGATATTGATGTTCAGATAAGCTGCATTTAAGTACAAACATTGCCGCTGGCCACGTTCAAATTACGCGACCACGTATTGGTCTAACGCGGACGCGAAGGATATTCTGCTTAGAGCGCAACTTGAGGTTCAGAGACCCTACAGGTCGAGTTTAATTAGGAACACAGTCCGCGAACAAAAATACACGATCGCGATTGAAGCTAACAGGGACGCGAATGAATTTATGCGATACGCAAAACCTAGTCCAACCCAAGCCCATATTTGAAGAAACGCGAAATGCGCTCGTTATTGCACAACCGCGAAAGTCCAAGCACGGACACACCTATTATTACGCGGTCAGCGAAACCTCCGTAGGGGATTTTTTGTCCAGAAATTTCAGCTGTGTATAAATAGATCTTTTTGAAATTTTTAGGAAAAGTTTTGTATCAGGGAACACGTGAACAACCGCACTTTACCGTTTTGAGTAATTTCAGAGTAGTGTTAGCTTATATATTTAGGTTTTATTCTTGTATTTGAATTTTATGGCTTATATTACATCTCCATATTTGATTTCTACCATTATTATGAGTAGCTAGACCCTATAGCTAGGGTTGTGACCCAACCCTAGTGTGTCTAATTAATGGGTCTTGAGTTTTAGGGCTTAATTGTTTATGGGTTAGTGATATCTAGCTTATTTCATGCTTTAATTGTAGAATTGGTGGTTGCAAACACCGATTCGTGCCTTTATGACTTAGGCTCTTCTTGAGAAAGAGGGACTAAGTCTAGGAAAAGCAGGCCACCAAGGAATAAGGGTGAATTCAAGGGATTGATAGCCCCAATTAAAGGGTTAAACCTAGATATAGTAATACCCGACTTGAGCCAATTTCACTTGCATTGCTTGAACACCCATTTGGACTTGAGAAAGACAAAGCGAGCAAAGTCACTCAAACTACCGAGAGGTATAGAGTGAGTATTTATGTATGAAGGTCATATCATGACCCCAATCATAACATGCTAGTCCTAGACTCTCGACCCCATTAGATACTCGCCTAGGCGGAAGTGTAAATAACATCGAGAAGAGTGTTCAAACGAAAAATCCAACATATTTCAATAACTGAATCTCTAAGCCAACCATGATTCAATAATCCCTCAAGGGCCGTACCATTCAAGTACTTCCACAAATTTCACATTTTATCAGTAACACAAGTATAGAATCCAGCACCTCAAATATCAACCGTAGCAAGGTAGTAGTGATTACACATAGAGATGAACCAAACTAGACACATCAATGTATTCTCAGAATTCTATCAAATTTGATCAAGTGATATTAGGCTAAGTCTTGATTACTAACATTTTATACTACGTTCTTAATATCGGTAAAACAGGTAAGGTGTGAATTAAGGAAATTACGAAATTCTACAAAACACAATTATAGCACAATCTACCCCCGAGCATGGTTAACCCCGACACATACATATATGCTCATCACCTCATATATGTATCACCCCTGCGTGTGTAAAACAATAACAATTAAGAGGAAAATTCCCTCAACAAAGTTAGGCAAAACACTTACCTTGAAAAAGTCAATTACAATACCGAGCAAGCTAAGCGATGCTCCAAAAATGCCATCACGCGCGTAGTGATCTCCGAACATCTAAAAACTAGCCAAAAGCAACTCAAATACATCTGTTGACCCAAGACACTGCATGGTTTTGAAGATTGACAAATGCCTACCCAGTTGAACCAGGTCCATCAGGGCAAACATACTCGAACGAACCCATTGGAACAAGAACCGTACATGCACAGGAGATAAACATGATATGTGAATTATCCATGAACTAAGAGGTTGTATCCTAATTCGAAAAGGTTGCAAATTGATAAGAGGTTAGAGTTCGAGTTCAGCAAGGACATAAACAAAGGAAGGAAGTTGAGATAAACACAAACTCTTCCACCAAGGAAGAGTTGCATTAGAACTAAGCAAGACCATCTCAACTTCTGGCGCTATATAATTTTGAAGTATTCCTACTGAAGAATTGATCGCACAAAGACAGAATTGAAGCAAGAACTGAAAGAAATATTGCCAGAGAAATTTTGCAAGCAGAATCCTTGTGCGACACAAAGGCTACTGACCAGCTAGAAGAACCAGTTCCATCTGTTTGTCTTTCGAGTCTAGTTGGTTGTAGTAGGTGATTTAATATTGTATCTTTCAGCTTTATTAGAAGCAACTGTAATAGGTACACACTTTTCAAGTTAGAGTTAACTTGAAGCTTATCACAATTAGCTAGAGGCTAGTTTGCTACAAAGGGATTAGAGTTAGTCCTAGGTTTACAAAAGAGTTTATTTTGTAAATGTTGTTTGGCTCAGAGTTGTAGTGAAGAGTTTGGAAAAATCCTACTGAGAAGTAGATCGTGGTTTTTTCACTTTTTGAGCCAGGTGTTTTCACATAAAAATCTCTGTGTTTTTACTTTACTGCATTTATTATTCCGCACCAGTAGAAGTTGGAACACCAAGAAGAACCAGGTTCTTATATTGAGACAGCACTCGAAAATTGGACACCACACAAATCACCCCCCCCCTTGTGTAGTATTGAAGTATAAACATCAATTGGTATCAGAGCGGGTTATCCTTGAAAAGGCTAACACCTTGGAAAAGATCACAATGAGTGCACCACCTGGAAACTGGGAGGGTCAATCAACTGCAAGGCCACCACTCTTTAATGGCCAGTATTACTCTTGGTGGAAGAACAGGATGAAGAACCACCTGATTGGAGAAGACTATGAACTCTGGGACATAGTCCTCTAGCTACCATGAAGAAAACTGTTGAAGGTGTAGATGTACCTAAGACTAGAGCTGACTGCATTGCAAAAGATATGAAGAAATAGGAGAAGAATGCAAAGGCCAAGAAGTGGCTAGTGTGTCGACTGGGTCCAGACGAGTATAGTAGAATCCAAAGCTGCACCACTGCCAAAGAAATCTGGGATACCTTGCAAGTAGCCCATGAAGGAACACCTTAGGTAAAAATATCAAGAGGTACTCTACTATACTCACAAAATGAAAACTTCACTATGAAAGAAGGAGAGACAATCCAAGAGATGTACACAAGGTTCACAACCTTAACAAATGAACTTAAGTCTCTTGGTAGGTCATTCTTGAAGAGGATAGGGTAGAGAAGATCCTGACAAGGGTCTTACTAATCTCATGGGAAAGAAAAATCACTACTATCCAGGAATCCAAAAATATGGCAACCCTCAGATTGGATGAACTAATTGGAAACCTTACTGCCTATGAACTTAGAAGGCAGACAATGAAGATGGATGGTCCAAAGAAGGAGAGGAGTCTAGCACTGAGAATCACTGAGGGAGCAGATCTTGAGGAAGATGAGATGGACATGATTACCAAAGAATTCAGAAACTTTCTCATAAGGAAGAAGGGCATCTCTAGAGGAGGAAATTACAACAAAGCAAAAGGCCAACCAATGAGGTATGCTACAAGTGTGGAAAGACTGACCACCTTATCAAGAACTGTCCTCAGTGAGAAGTGGAATGGAAAAAGGAGAGATATGAAAGAAGGAACATGAAGAAGGAACTGGTCCAACCTAAGAAAACCACAACAAAAGTTATGGTTGCTACTTGGGGGGAAAGTTCAGATGAAGAATCAGAAGATGGTGAGAATGAAGATCAGGCACTCATGGCAATTGGAGAATCCGATGAGGAATCACATGAAGAACCANAATCTGAAAAGAAAAACACTGTCTTGTTGAACCAGGTTCATCCACTTGAAACTGAGATTCTAGAACTAAAATCTGAAAACTTAAAGCTAAAGCTAGGATCCAGTAAAAAGGTTGTTGATCATTCTCATATCATGTTAGAAGAAAATGTGGGAAAACTAGAAGATAAGATATATGCCAAGGATGAACAGATAAGAACACTTAAAGAAGAACTTGGCAAAGTCAAACATGAATTAGATCGAACTTGTAAATGGAATAAATCCTTTAATGCCTTGACATGGCTTCAAGAGAATCATAGTAGCAACCGGAGAGGGCTTGGCTTTGGGAGTCAATTGCGCAAGTGGGATCCCAAAAGAAAGTATCTCACTCTCCCTGAGAATAAAATCTACATCCACTGTGGTAAGACTGGCCACTACAAAATTGAGTGTACTGCAAAAGAGCAGGCCAATCGAAGAAATGAGAGTTTTGTTAAAAAGAAAAACTGGCTACCAAATTGGGCCAGAAAAAGCTTGATTCATCCATTCTCTCATATAAAAGGACCCAAACTAGTTTGGGTTCTTAAAAATAACCCCTGATTTCTTTTTGTAGGTTCAAGTGAGAGGAAGCATCCAAATTTGGTATTTGGACAGTGGCTGCTCAAAGCATATGACAGGGAACAAGGAACAGTTCCTTTCACTTGAAAGCCTCAAAAGAGGAAATGTCTCCTTTGGAAATGGAAAGAAAGGTGAAATTATTGGGGTTGGCAAGGTAGGAAAGGATGACACACGTTCCATTGAATATGTGTACCTGATAGATGGCTTGAAATATAGCCTAATCAGTGTGTCACAACTATGTGACAGAGATAACCTGGTTGCCTTTACTTCCACAAAATGTTTTGTGATTAACCTGCTTACTACCAAAATTGTTTTGCAGGGAAAAAGAATGAATAACATCTATGTCATAGACTTGTCCACACTGTCTGAAAATGAACTCACTTGCCTAAGTGTGTTGGACAGTGATCCCCTCCTGTGGCACAAAAGACTTGGTCACGCAAGTCTAAATCAGTTAGACAAACTAGTCTCGACTTAGTGGAAGGGCTTCCTAACATTAAGTTCAAGGAAGACAAAGTTTGTGAGTCATGTGCAAGGGGGAAGCATGTAAGATCTTCTTTCAAAAGTAAGAAAATGGTCAGTACCACCAGGACGTTGGAACTAGTTCATATGGACCTATGTGGTCCTATGAGAACTCTGAGCAGAGGTGGTAAGAAATATGTAATGGTGCTAGTTGATGACTATTCAAGGTTCACTTGGACCTTATTTCTGACATCTAAGGATGAAGCATTTGATATGTTCACCTCATTTGTTAAGAAAACTCAAAATCAGTTAGCAAATCAACTAGCATCAATAAGATCTGATCATGGTACTGAATTTGAGAATGTAAAGTTTGCTGAGTTCTGTGATGAACATGGTATCAATCACAACTTTTCTGCCCCTAGAACCCCACAGCAAAATGGGGTTTTTGAAAGAAAGAATAGAACTCTTGAAGAAATGGCAAGAACCATGCTTCTTTCTAGAAAACTACCCCATAGCTTCTGGGCAGAAGCAATAAACACTGCATGCTACATAATAAATAGATGCATGACCAGGCCTCTGGTAGAGAAAAATCCTTATGAATTAGTTAAAGGGAGAAAGCCCAACATATCCCACCTTAGGGATTTCGGATGCAAGTGCTTTGTGCACAATAATGGCAAAGATTCCCTAGGAAAATTTTATCCCAGAAGTGATGAGGGAGTATTCTTAGGATATTCATCACATATCAAGGCTTATAAAGTGTATAACAAAAGAACTATGTGTGTAGAAGAGAGTGTACATGTTGTCTTTGATGAAACTAACACTCTTGCTGAGAGATAGGAACTAGAAGATGAGGAGCTTGGACTGGTGAGAAGATGTGAAAACATTGAAGCAAATATGGAAGATGGAACAGGTGATGGACCAGGTCCAACTACACCAAGCAACATGGCAGGGGGAACTCAACATGTGAACCTTGGCCCTGATCCTGTTCCACAATAACAAGACACCATGGAACTATCTAGAAGTGAACAGTTGGTTCTCAAACCACACAGATATCAGAGTTCTCACCCTCTTGAGAACATCATAATAGATCTGACATCTGGAATCAAAATAAGATCCTCTTTGAAAATCTGTGCGTTTGATGCCTTTCTATCCTTGATTGAACCAAAGAACATTGGTGAAGCCCTACAGGATGCTGACTGGGTAAATTCCATGCAAGAAGAGCTGAATCAATTTGAAAGAAGTCAAGTATGGCACATTGGTACCCAGACCACTAGACATATCAGTGATTGGCACAAAGTGGGTCTTCAAGAACAAGCTCGATGAGGATGGAACTGTTACAAGAAACAAGGCTAGACTGGTTGTTTAAGGATACAGTCAAAAAGAGGGAATTGACTATGATGAGACCTTTGCCCCTGTGGAAAGACTGGAGGCAATCAGACTTCTTATAGCATTTACTGCACACATGGAATTCACTCTCTATCAGATGGATGTTAAGAGTGCCTTCCTCAATGACTATATGAAGGAAGATGTATTTGTCAAACAACCCCCAGGTTTTGAAAGCAAGGAGTCACCTGACCATGTATACAAACTTGACAGGCTCTTTATGGTCTCAAACAAGCACCAAGAGCATGGTATAAGCGTGTATCAAAAGTTTTGCTAGAACATCGATACAAACGAGGTAAAATTGATAGCACCTTGTTCTTAAAGGAAAAGGGTAAAGAACTCCTGGTTGTGCAAATATATGTGGATGATATCATATTTGGGGCTACTTCTGAAAAATTGAGTAAAGAATTTGCTATACTTATGGGGAGTGAGTTTGAGATGAGTATGATGGGTGATCTAAGCTTCTTCTTAGGCTTCCAAATCAAGCAAAACTCAAATGGAACAATGATCCATCAACAAAAGTATATGAAAGAATTGCTCAAGAAATTTAAAATGGAAGACTCAAAGGAAATAGACACCTCCATAGCCACAACTACAAAACTATATGTGGATGAACCTGGTTCATCTGTTGATCAGAAGCTATACAAAGGGATGATTGAGTCTCTATTATATCTCACTGCCAGCAGACCTGATATTATGTTCAGTGTAGGACTGTGTGCTAGGTTTCAGGCAAATCCAAAGGAGTCCCACCTAACTGTAGTGAAGAGAATTTTGAGATATCTGAAAGGCACCA